>OX421964.1:28891362-29093026 GCA_949128115.1 Anaspis maculata | reverse complement strand
GTACAAACACCTCTCTTCTCGTGGCGCTGGAAAGTCTACTGAGAATTGGTGGAAACGCGACCCTCTCGCTAATTTGGAAATTATTAATGAACAACAACGTCAAGCACTTGCGACATGCCTAGCTAAAATTACCGGCTCATTTCAGGTAGCTTATTTCTTCTGACATGTTTCTTTACTCTTCCATGGTAAAGTTCTATGATCCGTTAGTATCTGAGTTTCTTATGTCGGGTCCTCTGCCAAGTACGTCTCGATCGTTGTGTCAGTTTTTCAGCCTAGATTGAAAGTAAATGAATACAGGCAGAAGTCGTCTCGTCGTAAAAAACTTTTTCAAATGTCGAAAAGGGTTATTCTGCCGATTACTAGGTCGTTCTGGAGTTGGGTATTGTCAGCACCCGGCGCCTCCACCATGTCGCGCAAAACATTCCAACCTTACACTATATGACAGACCGCTTCGAACACTTGTTATCCATGCCTCAAGATACACAGTTCTAGAGCTGGAGGCCCGAAATCGGACTCTCAGAATTGTATCATACTATTCACACCAGATGGAGCCGCAACCTATTTTTTTATCAAAAGTAGACATTTGCATGCTGAGGTTAACGCTATCTTGTTAGGAAGTCCATGCAAGCTGAAATGTATTTGTTTCGATCAAGTTCAAACAGGAATTACGAAGTTCCCATCCCTTATAGCTCCGCTGGTTTGTTAAAAGCTCATTTTCGTAACATTGCTCCACGTTTTTGTTCAGTATTCATCATCGATGTTAATACTGAAGGACAGGTTTTGTGGTCACTTCCGGTACTCCAGTCGATTTTTTTTCTTCGACCCGCCGTTCGTTGTGGATCAAATTAAATATCTGTACTCGTGTAAAATTCTTCTTTGTTTGCTAAAGTTTGGACTTTCTCTTCTTCTTGGTCATTTTTGAATTTCTTTCACATCATGAATTACTGGTATCATATCAGGTTTTGTTTCTTGTTCATCTGCTCTTTTCCTGATTCTTGTTTGGTTTAAATAAAGTGCTAAATGAAAAATAGGGATATTGAAAATTTTCCTCTAAACTCAAGAGAGCATATCTCGAAAAAAAAAGGGCGATCTCAAAACGGTCAACACCATTTGATAGGACATATCTTTGGCTATAAAGTGCCATACAGGGCCAGGGTATCATTCACATAGGGGACCATATACAGGGTGAGAAAGGAAGGTGTGTCAAAAGGTTAATTTTCAAACGCCCGTTACTTTGTTAAAAAAAAGTTGCAGATTTTTTCCAATGCTACTTTTGGAAAGCCCATTATCAATATCTCGAAACAGTTCAAGATTTTTTTTGTATTCGTTTTTTTTTTCAAGAGTTATGATTTTTTTGTGAAGTTAGTATGCATTTTTTGATGTCAGTTCTTCATTGACCACATTATTGACTCAAATTTGCCAAAAGCGTGTAGTTTCATCACAGAAACCGTCTCATAAGAAAACTTGTAGTCACTGACCCCTATAGGGGGTGGGGCTACTCCCGGTCAGTGATGGGTCGGGTCGAAATGGGACATGGTGCGTTTATACAGCGAACATTTATCAATGATCATGGTGGCTCTGCAGTAACCATGTGTTGCATCACATGTAACAAAGCAACGATATAAGCCCCCTACACGTCATTTTTTAGGGGCTATTTCACTCAAAGAGTAAGCGATTGCTAACTCGAGAACGAACAACACAGAGCCAAAAAAAATTTTACATTGCATTGAAGCAACGAACATTTCAGCAAAGTAACGACGCTTTTTGCAATACCCCTAATTAAAGGCGAGGGAAGAATTTTGACATTTTCAGGCACAATATTGAAAAAAAGCAAAAAAAGTTTTTATAGAGAAAAATAAAACAAACAATAAATTATTACATAAAGGGGGACTGTGGGTAAAATTTTGTGTCAATTTTAAAATTTATGTAGCTGCGGGATAGCTTTAGTTGATTTTTAGTTAAAATCGCATCGAAAAATTCCAAGCCGTTACGAAGTTATCGTAAATTTGGTGGGCTGATTATGACGTCATACTGCGCACCGGAAAGGACAGGTCGGCAGGGCAAGGCACCACGCCAACAATTATTAGACCTTTATAAAATGAAACAAGTTTACCAAACGGTAGACGCAGGTCATTTGACTTTAATTTCAAAGTACGGTGAACCAAATTTCAGTCGGTAGTCGGTTGTACCACCGATTATAAAAAAGTCCCATCAGCGGCAGCAGCCCTAAAATACATTTAATTATTCACTACATTATTATGTGGGAGCGAAAAGTATACCTGATCTTTTATTTTCATGCACCAACAGATTTTACTGACGGAAGTTTTCAGGGTTATACGATAGACTGTGACTTCCCTATACTGTCAAGCTTCTGTCAAGCTGCCGAATTTCATTTCGCGATTTCGCCATGTTGCCGCTTTATTTCATAGACAGATAGAGTCGCACTTTAATTATGTTTTTAAAAATATCTACTGAAATTTGGTTCACCGTACTTTGAAATTGAGGTCAAATGATCTGCGTCTACCGTTTGGTAAACTTGTTTCATTTTATAAAGGTCTAGTAATTGTTGGCGTGGTGCCTTGCCCTGCCGACCTGTCTTTTCCGGTGCGCAGTATGACGTCATAATCAGCCCACAAAATTTACGATAACTTCGTAACGGCTTGGAATTTTTCGATGCGATTTTGACTAAAAATCACCTAAAGCCATCCCGCCGCTATATAAATTTTAAAATTGATACAAAATTTTACCCACAGTTCCCCTTTAATATCGCGTGGGCCCTTCATGTTAGCGAACAACTTTTTGGCATCGCCGTGGCATACTTGAGATTAGGTTATTGTCGATGTCCTCTTGGGGTATTGCTGCTCATAGCACAGGTAGGACTTCGCAAAGTTCAGCTACTGTTTCTGGTCTGGGGGAACGTTCGGATAAATGTTCGCTGTATAAACCCACCATGTCCCATTTCGACCCGACCCTAAGGGGGTACCAGTCACTGACCGGGAGTAGTCCCCCTAGGGTCAGTGACTACAAGTTTTCTCATGGGACTGTTTCTGTGATGAAATTATAAGCTTCGGCCAAATTTGAGTCAATAATGTGGTCAACTACAGAACTGACATCAAAAAACGCATATTTCACAAAAAAAAACTATATCTCTTTCAAAAAACCGATTTGAAAAAAATCGTAAACTGTTTCGAGATATTCATATGGGCTTCTCAAAAATAGCATTGGAAAATATCTGCAACTTTTTTGAACAAAGTAACGGGCGTTTGAAAATTAACCTGTTCGACACACCTTTCTTTCTCACCCTCTATATGGTTCCCTATATCAACGATGCCCTGGCCCTGTATGGCACTTTGTAGCCAAAGATATGTTCTATCAGATGGCGTTGACCGTTTAGAGATTGCCCTTCTGATTTCCGAAATATTTTTTTTTGAAATTGGAGAAAAATTTGTATATCCCTATTTTTCATTGAGCAGTTTATATTATCAAAATTCAGAGTTATCTGTAGTTACTAGTTTTTGCTTATCTTGGTTTTGTAACGTATGATCAAAAACTTTTGTCCTCTAGGCAGGCTGTGGCCTGGCCAAAATCAGCCTCGTTTGCCTGCCAATGACCAGACCTCAGCCTGCCTAGAGGAGGAAAGTCTTTGATCACACGGTACTTGTTCTTCATCATTTTCTCTCAATGTGGTGAGTGCATCTGCATAACTGATCTTTTCTCGACGATATTTTTCACATACAGGGTGTTTCAAGAATAAGTGCCATCCTTTTTACCTCAGATTCAGATTTTCAAAATATGAAGATTGTGCTATTTTTTATTTTTTAAAAGTGCCCCTGAAAAAAGTTCTAGGCCTTCAAAGTTCAATTTTTTGATTCGTTTTTCATTCATAAGTTTTTCAGGTGTTTTAAGTTGATGAACCATCATTTTTGCTGTGAGACATGGAGTTTTTCAGGAAAAAACAATTTGGGCCCTGGAAAGTGGCGATTCCGAGATGTTTTTCTAAGTTTTAAACCCAAATATTTCGAAAACGAAGTCCCTAATCAAAATTTTGCAGGAGCAACTTTTTTTGCAAATTAAACAAGGAATCTAGAAATGTAATCAGTTTGGGAAAATCTTCAGGGGCGTAGAAAGTGAGGGGGAAAAAAGGAGCTACCCTCCACTATCTACGCCACTGCGAATTTTTGTTCAAATATGCCATCATTGTTGTGGCATTTTAAATTTCCCACATTCCCCACGAAGTGTACAACTTCAGGTTAGATTCGCAAACCTGGATGCGTGGCGGGGATTGACCGAGTTGGCCTGTCGGGTGGGGAAGATCTGAGAGTTCACTCTGGGTGCCGCGGTCGAAGCGAACACAAGTTGGCAACAACAATTAAATTTTAACTTTTCGCCGCAGGCAATTATTTAAGTTGCAACCCTTTTGTGAAAAAAAGGCAAGTTCTCTCAGTTCTCTCTCTGCTCGGGGGCGGCTTTGGTTAATCTTCCGTTTCACCGTTTCAGGTTTTTTTTTGCCGGGATGGTATTCCGAACCACCTAAAAAGTGGTGAAGAAAGTGGTTTTTTTGGGACCCGGCCGAAACCAACGAATTCCATATGCAAGTTTCCTTTCTTCTTCTCTCTTCGTCTTTCAACGAGCAAGATTTGAGCATAAAGCCTTCGGCACAGCCATCGTCTCGTCAGCAGAAAACTTCCACCACAGCTGCCAATCTCTTCCCCTAAGGACTCCGTCCAGGAGAGAGCTGCGCTGCCACCATAAGGAACAAGACCAGGCCAGAACCTTTATTTCTTCTTTCTTAATTACCTTTTTAAAAAATCAATTATTTGCCTCACTCTTCAAGTTTAACTATTTGCTTATTACCTTAATTTCTTTATCTTTTTGTTATGATTGAATATTGCAACGTTTTAGTAAGAACAAGTTTTTCCACCTATCTTCCCCCTTTTTGAGTGCACTCACAACGGGATTAATTAATTTAAAACCGCGTCGCGATTCTCTATATAAAAATTTGAATACTTACCGTCTCTCGCAATATTCCTTTAATTTCAATCAATTCTATTTTCTCCGTTTGTTTCATTTAAATTATCAAGTAATATTCTCGAATTTATCAACTATTGTTTATTCTACGTCTGAAGTATTATCCACACCAAGTTCTGAATAAAACTGACCATTCTTCCAAAAATTCATTTATTGTTCTCCACTTAATTAATTTAAAATTCTCTCTCCTTTTAATTTAAAAAAAAAACAACCGTTTGCCTTTAGTGATTCAGGCATAAGTGCAACTAAACAGGTAGAGAATAAAACTAATTTCGAATCACTTGGCGCCCGTCAACATCGAAATTTCAGGAAACGTCTAAAACCACCCGCGACCCACGCTCTCCAAAATACTCGAGCGCCGTTCGCTCCGACGAAAGTTGGGTTATAGGGTTCAATAGAGACGTATTTCAGCACACTCTGGTTGAAATTCAGGCAAAATCGGCCCAGGCGTAAAAAAGTTATGGATGAAAAACGAATTGAAAAATTGAACTTTGAAGGCCTGTAACTTTTTTCAGGGGCACTTTCAAATAATGAAAAATTGCACAATCTCCATATTTTGAAAATCTGAATCTGAGGTGGAAAGGATGGCACTTATTTTTCAAACACCCTGTATGTGTATTGTATTTCATTGGGACATTTCCCATTTAGCAAGTCTGATGTTTAATATTTGACACGAATCCTCTCCAGCATCACATCGACCAGGCAATGACCATCGAAATCCATCAGACAGGTGTTTCGACCTATTTGGGTCTTGATCAGTGCTGGAGCATTCGAGGCTGGAACTTGACGATCTGAATATCGAGATTACGAGATTACCTATATTCACACTCAAAAAGGGTACTCATAAGTGAGACACCCGTGCGGCGCCATCTATTATTGGCTTTCCGCAATGTGTATACAGGTGTCCCAGCTAAAACAATCCAGAGCGATTTTCTCAGAAAATATCAAGGCAACAAAGAAATTTCAATTGGGGGAAGCCTGATCTTTTAGCTTTCTTTTGAGGGGGCGCCGATGCTTGTAGGTGCTCTAGTTTCCAAGAAAATGCAACTTGAATCGGGCGAGTCACAAGAATTCGGAAATTCATGACCGACAAAACAAAATACTTCAGATGAAAAAAATCCTCTTTCTCTGGTCTTTCCATTGATGTGTTGCCGATGTCTGTACTTGGCCCAATAAGCCATAAATTCTGCCTCAAAGTCCAGCAAACACAATAATCGAAATCCGTGACGTCACCGATCACACACTTGTTGATTTTAAGAGTCCTCTGTACGCTTAAAGCAGCTCCGACTAAAATGCCTCTAAATCTAAGGCGGTCATTCTCTTCTAACTGGTATTTGGTGATTATACTTCATATCTCCATAAAAACATATGAAAGGAAAAAAATCCGAGAAAGGCCGATCACAGCCGAAGATAGTCAAATTTTACGGGCGCCATCCTGGGGCCTTTATTTGACTTGGAAGAAAATTCCTTTTTCCAAGGTGGACTCTCTACAATATTCCGCACCAATGTACCGGGTGATTTTTCAATAAAATATCTGAAGCCAAAGTTATTTGGCTGTGAAAATTATTGAAAAAATGCTCGAAAATTTGGAGCTTCATATCTTCATCTGAAATTTTTTTACTGAAAAACCACCCGGTACGATTGTGCAAAATACTGTTGAGAGTCCACCCTGAAAAAATGATTATTGTTTTAAGTCAAATAAAGGCCCTAGGGTGGCGCGCGTAAGATTTGACTATCTTCGGCTGTGATCGGTTTTTTTCGGATTTTTTCCCGTTAACATGTTAATAGAGAGATATGAAGTGGAATCTCCAAATGCCAGTTCAAAGAAAATCACCGGCTTCGATTTAGAAGCATTTTAGTTGGAGCCACTCTGAGCGTACAGAGGACTCTCAACACCAGCCGTTACTGAAACTTTTTCACTTAACATACCTGGATTCTCCATAGCAATGAATACTGGCTGATGTGAAAATCAACAAGTGTGTGATCGGTGACGTCGTTATGAATCCCGATTATTGTGTTTGCTGGACTTTGAGGCAGACTTTCTGGTTTATTGGGCCAGGTACAGACATCGGCGACACATCAATGGAAAGCCCAGAGAAGGAGGATTTTTTTTCATCTGATGTATTCTGTTTTGTCGGTCATGAATTTTCAAATTCTTGTGAATCGCCAGATTCAAATTGCATTTTTTTGGAAACTAGAGCACGTACAAGCATCGGCGCCTCCTCAGAAGAAAGCTAAAAGATCAGGCTTCCCCCAAATTCAATTTTCTTTGCTGCCTTGATATTTTCTGAGAAAATCGCGCTGGATTGTTTTAGCTGGGACACCCTGTATGGAAGCAGTATTGCAGGTTGCATTTAGATAATTGTTGCTCGGTCGGTCTGATGTTTTGAGATTACTTTTCCAGTGTACCACAACTGTTCAACTTAAGTACAAGATGAGATCCACATAAATTGTGGAATGTGTACCCATAAGATACCTTCTGTGATGCTTTATGGCCCATACCACGGCCATAGACATTCCCTCTCGATCGTGCTATATTTCCTTTCTGCTTGGTTAAGAATTCTGCTTGTATAAAAAATAAGTTGTTCAGCGCCACCATGTTTCTGAGATAGACTGCTGATTTCACTACATCAGGCATTAATTGCAAGTGAGTACAAATTCCTCAGTGAAATCTGGATCTTCAAAAATTGGTTGTATAATTAATTCTTCATTAAACGTATGAAAGCCTCTTCTGTCCTGATGGGGTCCATATAAATTTGGTATCCTTTTTTGTTAGTACAATCAATAGGCGAGGCAGTTTTCCATGTTGAACAAGCAGAGTATACTGATTTTCAGAATTTCGTCTAGTTTGTCACTCTGTCACCAAGCCAAAATTGCACATGGATTTTTGAGCTCTTCTTTTCGTGTGCTACGTAAGAAAATATTTGACTGGTGAATAGGTTCGCTGCGTCATACTATACCATGAACGGTTTAACTTTCCCGGCTTATATTCGTGCATTCAACAATCCCAATGACCAACTAGAAATGGAATTTTCCGGTCACCACAAGATCTTGCGGCTCCAAAATCTTTCCGATCCGATATATTCTTGCATCTGGATCACTGCATCAAAACCATAGAAGAAACATTCTCTGTATGGTCCTTACTCACGATATTTCACGGCCTGTCAGGTTTCTGATAAAGCGATTTTTTGCATCGGGATATCGCTTGCGAGATGATAATTTTCACGAGATGAGCCATAGACGCCGGTACCGTGAGGGCTCCAGGGTGTAAGCCCCAAGAGAAGCCCAACTTGGATAGCTGAGCCCCCACGGACTGTTTCTTGTTTGGATTACGCCCCTTTACGTTCTCTTTGTAATAATAAAGGCGAGTTATTTAAAAACATTAGGCTCATCTTTGTTAGCTTATCAGATGGTTTTGCTACAAAAATCAAGCAGAAAAAAATCTTGAAAGATTTATTTGTCAGTTTTGACAATTTATTGATAATAGTCTGAATAATCTAGACGACGCGTGGAAGGGCCGCTGCCTCTCACTCTCCAAACGTTTGTTTGCTGCTAGCTGCCCTCAGGTACCAGACAACTTGTTCTTACTATCCTTGGTTTAAATACTCGTTGTTGATTACTGCGTACTACCAAATACACGTCAAATGAATAGGGTAGTGACCACCATCAAGAAATATAAAAAAAATCATACTAATTTAATGTAGAGCCTTGATAACAAGACGACGCTTCGTGAAAATTCGAAAAAAAAGTTCCAAGTGTCTCAAAATCTGCCTTGAAAGTGGCTACTTTTGCGAACGATTTCAAATCTACCGAGCTGTAAGGCGGGCTGTGACGTTTCAATCTTTTGACAGTAGTGGGTCTGACCCCACCTCCGTTGCCTGTGTGTCAGTGTTGACGTTGTCGTTTGCCAGCATAACATAACCATTGAAGTCTGATGTAGTTTTGAAATATTCATAAATCATGAAAGATTTTACCACCTTTCCATATTTTCTAGCAAAACAACTAAACAACACGAATCACCGCATAGATACACAAAACGTTAACAATATAACAATCAGCTGTTATGAGCGTTGACGGGTTGACGCTAGTGCTTTTTGTAGTAAGTTTAAGTTCTGTAGTGTTGTCAAGCCTGCTTCTCCGCCTATGAAAGATTGTGACGTCATCGCGTCAAATTTGAAATGATCAAAAACTTTCATAATTTTTTTTACCAAGAAAACTTACGAAAAAAAATCTGTCAACTATATAGCGTCACTTATCAAGAAGTGAACTCTTAAAAAAATAATGAAAAAAAATCGGTCACTAGCCTATTATCGCACTTCGATATCGCTTTGCTCAACTTCGCTGATGTGTTCACTTTTAACGCGAATTCAAATCTGGCTCGCGTGTTGGATTCGTGAATATTCCAGGCGTCTTTCAGTGAATTCCAACTGTGGCCGCCAGTTTATTTTCGGGAAACTCAAGTAAAGTCCACCGGATTCGCGTATATCTTGGCGAGCCGTCGAAATACTGCACCTCCATCTTTAACTGAAATAAAGTTCGAAATTACCATTGAATTATTTACCTACCTGCCTATCCCATAATATCGCTTTATGTTCTGCTCAGATCAAGATAATTATCGGACGAGACAATAAAAGAGAAACGAGTGAAGAACCACCAAAGCAAAGAAGAATTGCGGATAATTATTGTTTGTTACGCAAAAATGTTTCTCGCCGAGGGGATGTGCTCTCTCGGCGAAACAACAAGTTGTGCAATAACAATGCTAATCATGTTCTTGCTTATCCCGGTCCAGGTAGACGAGGGCATCGAAGCGATGCTCTGCTGTTGGCTGCAGCAGCTCCAAGAATTCGGCGGGCCCGAAGTCGACAAGCCTGACCTGCTGCAGAGCTCCGGAACTTCCGTCAAGACCCCGCTGCGAGGCGGCTCCAGTCCGAACCTGGCCAAACAGCTCATTGTCGACCCGAGAGTCAGATACAATGTGAGTAAAACTTTTGCTGAAAATTTAATTAATTTATCTGTACCCGGCACCCACTCCAAGCTCTCACCGAAAATCAGCGAAGTGGAGAGACAAATTTGCTTGGGGGTTAATTTTAGAGTCATTTCCTTGAGGCGCGCGCGGGTGAGCCCTTCACCCGGGGCCTCCACAATTGTCGTTAATTTGGATTATTAACTACCGGGTCGCTATGGAAACGGGACCTTATGGCTTTTTGCTTTGATCTTCCAGAAGGAGTTTATAGGGTGTAATATAAAGAAGTCTGTCATTAAGTCGTTCAATTGTCGTTCCAATGGGAATATTTGCATATTTTTGCGGTCGTAATTTGAAATCCCCACTCGTTTTCGTGTTTTATTTTTAGAGGGTAATAATTCCAGACTAAGTTTCCGCTTACCAACACACTTAAATGTCGGCTCTTCAATAAGTGTAACTCTGGGCTGGCGCAGGGGTGGGTAGGTACCTCCTATGGCGTGGTTGTAATTAAATTTTGTCACCATTCCAAAACGGTGTTATGAAACAAAGAGAACGTGGAACGAACTCGATTGAAATCATACCCATACCCGCACATGCCGCCAAAGTAATTATTGAACAATATGTCCGGTCCCCGCCTAAGGTCTCATTACCCCTGACAACTCGGTTTTTCGCTTTTTTTTATTTTTTGCATTGACAATAATTAATTTGTCCAATTGTTGGCTTGATTAATTCCAGTAAAAGCACATTGTTTTTGTTTTTGCGGTGGAATTTCCATTATTTTTACGGAAGTCACGTTTCCATACCACATGTCCCGTTTCCATTTCCTTATGTTTCCAAATTATTTCTTTGGTAGGAGGAATGTTACGTGGTATGTGTGTTCCGATATTAAAATCGGCCCACCGGGTTTGCCCAATGGTGATCCTAAATCACTGATCGCCAAGTTGCAATCGGCGCAGAGTGCAATCCGAATGGAAGACCTTGGAATTGGAATAAGCCACGGTTGGGGATGGTGAACGCAGTGAACTCTCTCGATTTGTTGTATTTGCCGGCATCAAGCTAATTTGAGGTCCAGGAAAAATACGAGTGTTCACGAAATCAACTATATTCTTTTGAATAATGAATTCAGACTCAGCCCTTTTCCTACTGACGTAGCGTGGGTACCTGTTGAGTTTGAATGAGGTCACTTTCTTCCCCGTCATCTAAAAGCTTGTTTAAGCATTGAGCTTCAAAAGATTATATTTTGAAGCGACGTGAAAATTTCCAGAATTAAATATTTTTATGGAAAATGAAATTACCCTGTATCCTGGCTGCATGTCCAGTATAAATTTAGCTTATCACAATTCACATGACGACTGAAACTGGCGACATCCATTATGCGTTCTTGTTTACGAGTATATATATGTTGTTTGTGTTTGACAATGAATAAATAGTTGTTGAGCAAATCAGAAACGTCAGCTTGTAATGAAGTTTGGGTGTGAACATACACTCACTTCATAACTTGTCATTTCCAGGAATAATGATAATAGAGGGCACACTGCACACTCATGATGAAAATCGAGCATTGAATACCCCAAAATTGCTTTTTTAGTTCGACCACTGATTGGAATTGATTTTTTCTTTATCAACCATACTGACGTGCTCACTATTTAGTGACTATCATCGTAGTGGAGCTCAAACGTTTGCAGCATGAGCCGTAGGCGAACCTTAAACCTCAAGCACGACCTGGCTAGTAGGTAGCTATTGCATAGTGTTAGTAGATGCACACATATTTTTCACTAATTTTGAGAGTCGACAAAATATTGCTGCAAATCCAGGTTGCAGGGTTGCAGCTTCAGGCTATTTGAAATTATTTTCACAATTTTATGCTACACATCGACTCTCGTGTGGCATAAAATAAAACCTTGATCATCACGTCGCGTCGGCATAAAATCGTCGTAATATTATTTTGGCTGATCAATCTCCGTATTTTAATCGACTTTCACTAACGACTTTTAAAGCCCATCTGTTATTCTGTATATTTTTCTCTTCTCGTCGCGGCCGGCGCGTGATCCGACTCGAGCTCTTTTTCCCGGCAAATGAATAATATCGCGAGTTTATCATTCAAATTAATTGCTTTCGGATTGGACGTCCTCAATTCTTGCCGACGGTGATTGATCGTGGAATTTTCTGTAATAGAAAAAAAAACTCTGTAGCTGAATAACAAATTTTTCGCATAGAAGCTTTGCGGTTTCGGAAACGGTCAGACGATTCGATTTCCATCGAATTCGCCAGGTTGGGAAATGGTTACCGTATATTTCGCATAAAGGAAGAAAGGCCAAAGGTAGACATCAGTCACCAGCAGCACAAACTTATACAAATTGTTGATTTTCCACGTTGATAGGGGAACTTTTGTCTGCGGATGTGTATTCCAGGCACACGCGGCCCGGAACCCAACTCTCGATTTTCCGCCGATTCACCTCAAAATGGTCCCAATCTTGGCAACTTCGGCAGTATGTGACATATCAAAGGCATTCTTGCACACATCCCTCCTTACACAAAGTGAGACGGTCTTTCATGACTTGCATTTCAACAAGAAATACCTACCTACGTAGTAGTTCCGTAGAGAACTTTGGACGCTGAACTTCATCATTTGCTAGCCTGGAGCTAGCTTTTGCAATCTCTCAGAAAATCAAGCGTCCAGAAACGTGCACCTACGTGGGTGTATACCTACCTATCTGAAATCTGGGTCCACCTCTGCAATATTTCTTTATTCACCATGAATTAATTCTTTGTGTATCATGAGCTCTACCTACCTGACCTGCTACCCTAACTTTGAAACAGGCTTGAAAATTTTTGGAAATCTCTAATAGGTAATAGCATGCAGTCAGATTGATATTTTTTCCGTAGCTGCCCCTGAAAATGGAACCAAAGTTTTTTGCAATAATTTTCAACATACTTCTGTTAGTTTTCGACTATCGAACGGTTTGAAACGAACAGCATCATGAAATACAGGCATATAACCTGCGCAAAAAATATGTTGTCGCAAGGGAAAAATTGGTCCGACTTTGGACCACAATAACTTTTGAATGACACAAACCATTTCGATTTTGTTTTGACGGTTAGTGAGGTCAGTCTTTCCGTTATTCACCTCCAGGAGGTGAATATCAGAAAGCTCCATGTAAAATATCTACAGGGTGAAATGTAAAACAGTACAAAATTTCAGAAAATTCAACGGACCCCTGTTTTCAGAATTTCTTTTTTTCTCAAATGTAAATGGAAGGATCATAAAGCGTGGTGTTTTGGCTTGCGCCCAGTTATGAAATTTTTCAAATCGCAACTTTGGTTTTGACTTTATGATTTTTTTTTCTTGGAGGATGCTGATTTATCCTATCGCTACAAGGAAGACTATTGTTACGATATCTCGCGTACGGGTTCGAATATACGAGCCCCACCCACATCAGTTAGCCCAGAAGCGAAAACTTCACTTTTCTTATCCAAATAAATACAGGGAGCCCCGGAGTTTAAGTGTGGAAACTTGCCAATCGATGAAGAATAAAACAATAAGTAGAATGACAAAAAAAAATTCGGAAAAGTCAAATATCGGAGATACAGCCCTTCGAATTTGGGTTAGAAAATCGATTCGTTATCATAACTTTGAAACTGCTCCACCGATTTTGCTCAACTCAAGAAAAGACATTTCTGACATAACCTACTATGCCTAGCAACCGAGTTAGCTAGGAAAAAACCATTTGGGGAGAGGGTTTCATTTCATTATCAATTTCTCTACTGCGCAAGCGCTGGAGATTTAACCCTAGAATATGTTCAAAGGTACTAACCTGTAGTGAACATGAGCAAAAAACAATATTTCAGAAAATATTGACATTCTGATCATTGTCTTTCTAGAAATTGCATTTTTACTGATGGGCCAACTGATGTGGGACGGGGCTCGTGATTGAGACGATCGATTCAAAACACACACTGTTTATTTCTGCGTACTACTACAATGATACACGCCAACAATTATTCACTTGGAATATCGCTGTGATTATCGCTCGCTTATTCGCTCGCTGTCTTTTCCAATTCAATACCGACCTGAGCTGCCGGCTAATGCCTTATATAAGGCCTCCGGATAGTGTTCTCGAACTCTCTGTCTACTTCCAGCAAATTCCATAGTGGCCCGGCATATGCGGTTTCTTGACCATTCCTGAATATTCACACTCATTACCCATATAATTCTGCCGGGTTCTGGAACGGCGCCTCCGCCAAAATAGACAGGTGTTTCTTGATCAAGCATTGAAGTCTCCCCATTCGGTTTCACGTAAACGCGCGCTCTGGAATGCACCAGAACATTCCGCACTTCTACACTACGATCTAATGGATGGAAGAATCCAGAAAGATCGCGTGTTTACCAATATGCACGGGATCGCCGCTCGTAACACTGCCCCTCTCTTAAGCCTGTTCGTCCCGAATAGACTTATCGTTACTCCCGGAGTAACGTGCAAGGTGATCAAGGTGGACAACTTTCATCTTGGCTCTCGGGGCTTGCTGGATTCTGTACACGACGTCATCGATCCTCTTGACTACCGTGTACGGTCCTTCCCACGACGGGTGCAACTTCGGAGACCTTCCCTTCTTGTGTTGAGGATTGTACAACTAGACCAGGTCACCAGCCTGGAATCTCGTGGAGTTCGCCTTCAAGTCGTAACGGGTCTTCATTCGGTCGGTCGCGATTCGAATCCGGTTCCGAACCAACTCGTGGATGTCACACATTCTTCGCCTCAAGTCTTCGCGATCATTCTCCGGCGTGCCAAATTGCAAATTGCAGGGGAGGCGAAGCTCTTGGCCAAAAAGAACACGTGCTGGTGTTTCTCCTCTGGTGTCGTGAATGGCAGCGCGATACGCCATTAGGAAAATCGGCAGATGACGATCCCAGTCTCGCTGATGCTCGTCGACGACCTTTGACAGGTGCTGCTCCATCGTCCGGTTGAATCGTTCAACCATTCCGTCGGACCGTGTGATCGTGAAAGTGATCGATAGCTTTCACTATGGCCAGTAGCTCCCTACGCGTCACGCAGTAGTTTCTTTCAGGCTTGGACAACACCTTGCTGTAGTACTCCACTACTCGCTCTTGGCCCTGCTGGTGTTGTGACAGCACTGCTCCAATTCCGCTGTTGTTGGCATCAGTTTCCAGGATGTACTGTCCTTGAGGAGGAGGGTATCCAGAATAGGACTCGAGCACAATGCAACCTTCAGAGTCTTGAAAGAGTTTCCGCACTTCTTGGTCCACAGGAATGGCGCACGGTTTTTAGTCAGTTTGTGCAAGGGCTCAGCAATGTCAGCGAACTCCACAAATCGTCTGTAGTAGTTGCATAAGCCCAAGAAACTTATGACTTCATGCTGATTTCTTGGTCGTGGCCATTCTCGGACAGCATCCAGTTTCGCTGGATCGGTTTCGATTCCCTCCGACGACACTACGTGCACCAACAATTTGACTTGCTTCTGAAAGAGCACGCATTCCTTAGGGTTGAGCTTGAGGTGTGCACCTCGAAGACGTCGAAATACCTCCCGGAGGTTTTTCAGGTGCTCCTCGAAGGTTCGATCGATGACCATTACATCGTCGAGGTAGACTAGGCAAGTCTCTCATGTAAGACCTCGCAAGACGCACTCCATTAGACGTTCAAACGTAGCCGGTGCGGTGCAAAGTCGAAACGACATCACAGTAAACTGATAAAGGCCGCTCCCGGCGGAAAACGCTGTCTTCTCTTTGTCGTCGTGGTAAAGTCCCACTTGCCAGTAACCACTCTTCAGGTCAAGCGTCGAAAACCATCTCGATCCAGACAGCGTGCTCAAAGTGTCATCAATCCGAGGAAGTGGATAGCTGTCTTTCTTCGTCACATCATTGAGTTTGCGGTAGTCTACGCAAAATCGTGTACTACCGTCTTTCTTCGTGACCAAAACAACCGGTGAAGACCATGGGCTCGTCGATTCTTTGATCACGCCTTCATCCAACATGTTTTTCAAGAGCTTCGACACCTCTTCTTGTTTCGCCAGTGGTAGGCGCCGGGAAGCCTGTCGGATCGGTGCGGCGTTCCCAGTGTTGATCCGATGTTGGATCACGCTGGTTGTCGCGAATCAACGTTGCAGCAAGATTGGTTGTGAACTAAAAAGCTCACGGAGCAAAGAATTGTGTTGCGCGCCGACATCCAGTCGTGCGCTGTCTGATAAAAAGTAGAACTGTCAACGATGTAAAAGTCTGTAACCGAAAATTAAAAGAACGTTTTGTAGCAGCAGTTTGTGTGGATTTTCCTAAGAGAACCGGCCTTTTTGGCCATAGGAACGGGTAGTTCCGCGATTTCGAACATTTGGCGACCGCGACAGGACAGTTGGAAATTCCACAACGCGTACCGGTACCGGAGCGAGCTTCGAAAAAGTGCGAACGTTATTTTGAAAACATTCTTGTTGAACTGTGAGACTCGGTGGCTTACGGAGGACTTTTTGACGTGCGCGAATTCATCGAGGATGGAGCGCATCAGGAAGTCGAGGACCGTGCAACGAGGTGCCTTCACAAGAATCGCAAATCAACTGAGCGCATTGATAGCAGTAGCGAGCCCCGCCGTACCAGAAATTCGGGCCGCGTTTGAAATACTGCAAGAGAAGCAAGACGCTCTTCGAGAACTCGATAGTCAGATTTATGATTCCATGTTAGAAAACGACGCCAGCGAGGATGACCTGGGCCTGGAAGTACATTCTGCAGATGAGTATTTGTCAGTTTTTACAAATATATCGGTTCGGTGTCGTACCATTGGGGCAGAGCCGGACGGGGACGATGGTTCCGCGAGGACCCCGGTTAGCAGCCGAACCAATGGCGGCCGACGAGTTTTGCCAAATCCACGCAATTTCAAACTGCCAAAAATCGAACTGCGTAGATTCGGGGGCGACATTCGCGACTGGCTGCCGTTTTGGAGTCAATTCAAGAAAATCAATGGCGATCCAGATATCGCAGAGGAAGACAAGTTTCAGTACCTAATGCAAGCTACAGTACCGGGCTCGAGAGCGCAAGAGTTAGTGGAAAGTTTTCCGCCCACGGCTGAGAACTACGCGAAGGTGATTGAAAGCTTAAAATCGAGATTCGGCAGGGAGGAGCTTCAGGTGGAGGTGTACGTCCGCGAGCTGCTGAAACTTGTCCTTGACAGAGCGTATCTTCAGAATGGCGTGCCATTGGTCAGTTTATACGATCGAATTGAGACTCAGCTGCGAGCCTTGGAATCACTCGGAGTCACGACCGAAAAATGCGCGGCTATGTTGTATCCCTTGGTAGAGTCATGCTTGTCTGAGGAGCTTTTAAGGGTATGGCAACGTTCGTCTCATTTCACTCAGAATCTAAACGCGCAAACGATAAATCGGTTGGAAGAATTGATGACATTTTTAAAAGCGGAAGTTGAGAGTGAAGAACGCGTGCGCATGGCTGCGGAAGGGTTTGACAAACTGGGCCACGATTCGACGGCGAAGAAAGGCAGACTGAGACCAGCTGATTCAAACACACCCACCGCTTTAGGTTTGATCAACACTCAGCTTCCAAAATGCATCTTTTGCGATGGCGTGCATGAAAGCGAAGACTGTTTCAAGGCGCAGAAAATGGCCAACCAAGAAAAGCATCACGTTCTACGGTCAAGGGGAGCTTGTTTCGTGTGCCTAAGATTGGGGCACTTGAGTCGAAAATGCAAAGCTCAGGTAAGGTGCTATTTTTGTGGGAAGCGTCACTTCATATTGTTGTGCCCAGAACTGCCAAAGTATCAGAGCAGCGTTTCCGATGAAAGGGGCGAAGAGGAAAGCTCGGAAGAGTCGTCAAGAAACACAGAGCAAGCGTTGGCAAACAAGACACATTCGTATGTCTTTCTACAAACCTTGAGAGTGAAGATTCGAAGCGAGTCGCGGGAACGAGAGGTACGGGCCTTGATAGATACGGGTTCGCAGAGATCTTATGTACTGGCATCGACAGCGGTCGAAATGAAGTACTCGGCCAAACGAAACGAGAAGATGACTCATGCTCTTTTTGGCGGTACTCATTCACCGGAGGAGAATCATTCCTGCTACGATCTGCGGCTATCCAGCTTGGACGGAAAATACGCTTGTCACTTCGAAGCTTTTGACCAGACAAACATTTGTGATAGCATTTCTGCAATTTATGACGGTAGCTGGCTGAAAGAGCTAGAAAAGTTGAGAATTCGTCCTACTGATGTCAAAGATTCTGCGAAGATTGAAGTCCTAATCGGTGCTGACGTGGCTGGGAAATTGCTTACTGGAAAACGACACCTACTGAAATGTGGAGTGGTGGCGGTTGAGACTTTGTTGGGATGGACACTCATGGGCAAAGTTCCAGATGTAACGCCCAGAAACAGCTCCACTATGGCTGTTACATCATTGTTTTCCAGAGAAATCAAGGTTTCGGAGTTTTGGAGGCTAGACGGGTTGGGCATTTCGGATCCCGGAAGAAAGAAATCTACCGAAGAAAAGGAGGCTGCTGTTGGTCAGCATTTGATGGAGACTGTCAAAATTGATGAAGATGACCAATACCAAACTCAGTTACCTTGGTTAGATGGATATCCACCGCTGCCGACTAATTTCAAGATTGCAAAGAAAAAGCACAGAGAAGAAAGAGACAACGAGCTGCAGGTTTACCGTCATGAAGCTAGCCAGCTGATGGTTGAAGATCAGTTTGAGCTCAGATGGCGGGAGTTTTCGAGCGTGAGCAAGAACGTTGGAGAAAACGAATGTCCAACCAACGTGCTAGATATGGAGTGGGACAAAACGTCTGACACCTTGGCAATTAGTGCAATTAGTCAGAGACGTTTCTCCAACCACGAGAAAACAGTACACAAGCGACAAATCCTCTCTGCCGGTCAATGCATCTTCAACTCGATCGGATTCACAGCTCCGGCGACGGTGACTTTCAACTCACTGCTCCAGAAGATGTGGCAGGAGAAAACGGACTTGGGAGAGCTTCGAAAAGTTTTCATCAAAAAGTCAGGTAGAGCTGTTGTCATCGGCGAAATAGTGATCATTGGCAGCGACAACAAGAAACGACCCGAATGGCCATTGGGGCGAGTAGTTGACTTGCGCCCATCTCACTACGTTCGAGTGAAAACTACTCAAGGTTGTCTCTTGCGACCAATTCAGCGGCTCTTCCCCCTGGAATGTGTTCCCATGTCGACCACTACTTCGGATCCTGGAGAGTATGCATCGATGCAGTCGTCTACAAGCGACACACGCCCAAGCGAAGAAGACGATGTCGTTTTTAGTTCGGGAGTGAAAAGCAGAGATTCGGGCCAGCGGGCCAAAGTGACGCGGTGTGGCCGAAGGGTAAAACTACATCGCAAATTTGCCGACTGAACCTCGGTTCTCAGAATGTAGATTTTGTAACTATTTCGTTTATTTTAATATGTTTTTTGTGGAATTGTTTATCTGATGCTGCATCTGTCTATTCTTTATAAGAACATGAGTATTGCTTCAATACTCAGGTGGGAGTATGTCGCGAATCAACGTTGCAGCAAGATTGGTTGTGAACTAAAAAGCTCACGGAGCAAAGAATTGTGTTGCGCGCCGACATCCAGTCGTGCGCTGTCTGATAAAAAGTAGAACTGTCAACGATGTAAAAGTCTGTAACCGAAAATTAAAATAACGTTTTGTAGCAGCAGTTTGTGTGGATTTTCCTAAGAGAACCGGCCTTTTTGGCCATAGGAACGGGTAGTTCCGCGATTTCGAACACTGGTCCTTCCGGTAGGGTTACCTTCCATCGCAAAGGCTGCAGCTTCTTTCTGTATAAATTGCGTCGTAAGCTCCCTCTTCTTGCCACTCAGATGTTTCCACTCAGACGAGAATATCTCCACTAGCTTTTTCTCCAAGAGCTTGGGAGTCGCAGCCTTTGTCGATATATCTTCACAGCGTGAAATCCATTCTACGGGTTCACACCTGCCCAGGGTCTCTCCTTCATTGATTGTTTTACATGTATTGTTCGGGTTAATGACTCTGATCGGGATTCTTGTCTTGTCCATGTTAATCAATGTCTCAGCCATGATGCAGCTGGCAGCTGTGTCGGGCTCAGCAATGCCGGCGACATGTCCTCCAGGTTGTCCGCTTAATGTTGCCCACACGATTTTCTCGGAGCTAGCGGCTACACGAACGGTTTTAGCTGAAAGTAGGCGGATTTCCTTGGCGGCCTTCATGGGTTTCCTAAGCGTCATTTCTTCGTTTCCGATCTTCAGCGTCCGCTGTCCAACATCTAGGATAAATCCGTATTTATCCATCAAGTCCAGGCCAAGTATGAAGTCGTCAACAATGTCAGCGACCAGGAACTTTTCTCGCAGAAGAAATCGTCCGAAGCGAATGCTAACTTAAGCTTCTCCGTACAATGTAGCAGACTCTCCGGTAGCTGTAGTCAAACGAGCGCCGTCTCTCAGTGGCACAATGCGTTGCTTTCGAAGTATCCCTCGGCGAACGATTGACTTCATGGCTCCCGTATCGATTACGAACACACAATCGTACTCGTCAAGCTTTCCACTAAGAAGAAGGCTATTGGGTGACTTTCGCAGCAGTGAGACGGAGTAACTCCTGGGGCATTGAGGACTGCCAGCCAGCGTGCGCCCCTTAGCGCTAGCTGGAATTAGTTTTCCTGATGTGGAACGTCCCCGTGCCGGTGTGGAACGGTCACTTGAACTCGACCTTTGCCTGCAGTCCCGAAGCAGATGTCCCGGTCTTTTACAGCCGAAGCAACGCGGTCTTCCTCCAACTTTTGGCTGGCCTTGGGGTCTGTTCCGAGACATAGCGCTGAGGAGTTCCTCAAACATCTCCCTCATTGATTTCTCGGAAGGATGTGATACTCCGGATTCATCAAAGTTCACCTCTCTGAGACGATGAGGGCGCGAAGCATCTTTGGCAGCCTCGATGCGAATAGCCTGAATGAGCGTGTCGCTGATGTTAGCTGGATTGCTGATCATGACCATCTGACGCAGATCTGTATCTCTCAGTCCGCCCACGAAGGTCTCTTTGGCAATGTCGGCCAAAACATCCGCTGGATGAGCTGGATAGACTGGGTGAACGAGCCTCAGGACTTCGGATTCGAATTCCTGGAAGCTTTCTCCGCTCCTTTGTGTCCTGGCCTTCAGCTGGGTTTGATGGATCTGCCGCACATGATTGTCCCCATACCCAAGCTCCAGGACCCTCGTCAGCTTGGCAAAGTTCTTCTGCTCACTCTCAGGAATCGTCTGGAGCAGCTTCAATGCTGGGCCTCTGAGAGCCAGTACTAGAGCTGTGGCTCTCTGATCGTCGCTCCATCCGTTTGCTTCGGCAGCGACATCGAACTGTCTCTTAAAGGTAGTCTATGGGCTTTTCCCATCGAAGTTCGGCAGCTTCACACGATGAATTCCCGCTGAACTGACCATCCACTGGTGGCGGTTTTCTGAACCTGTTGCTCCAGCTTCGTTATGTTGGCCTTAACCGCTTCCACTTCTTCTCCTACCATCGCAACCATTTTCTCTTTCAGCTTGTTCACACTGCCCTCGAAATGCCGCGTTTGTTCTTCCACAACGGCAAATATTTCCTCTCCCTTTCCTCCAGGCGTTTCCTTTCCTGTCTTCTAGCAGGTTTCCCAATTCTTCCTTGTCTTCCCGACGCTCTTCGACGCGTTTATTTTTCTGTTTTTAACGAAGATTCATCAATTCTTGCTTCTCTTCGACGCGTTTACTTTCTTGTTCTAGAAAAAGAGTTTTCAATTCTTCTTTTTCCGCCTGGCGTTCCGTCTTTTGCTTCTGCACCATCGCCATGATTCTTGCCAAAATTTCTTCGACATGCTTCTCGTCTCCGGCATTTATTAAATCACGAATGTTCCGAACGTCTTGTAGTCGTAAGCCGAATTACTCTCAATTATCCCACTTCTGACACCAAATGTTACGATATCTCGCGTACGGGTTCGAATATAATTGAGACGATCGATTTGAGACACACACTGTTTATTTCTGCGCACTACAATAATACACGCCAACAATTATTTACTTGAAATATCGCTGTGATTATTGTTCGCTTATTCGCTCGCTGTCTCTTCCAGTTCAAGACTGACCTGAGCTGCCGGCTGATGCCTTATATAAGGCCTCCGAATAGTGGTCCCGAACTTTCTGTCTTCTTTCAGCAAATTCCATAGAGGCCCGGCATATGCGGTTTCTAGACCATTCCTGAATATTCACACACATTACCCGTATAATTCTGCCGGGTTCTGGAACGGCGCCTCCGCCAAAATGGACAGATGTTTCTCGATCGAGCATTGAAGTCTCCTCATTGCTTGTGGTGTGGTAGTTAGCGCGTTGGACTACCACTTCCGAGGTCGCGGGTTTGATCTCCGCCGGGGACGGATTTTCGCCTCGAAAACAAGCTTCTTGGTTTAGTTGGAATGCTTGCTAAATGCAAAACGCGCCGTGTGTCGCATAGCACGTAAAATACGAACAATGGTGCCGACCCCATGCGATGTTGGTGGTCGTTAAAAATCCCTACTCTGTGTTGGAGCACGCAGGGGTTCGGCCAAATTTCCGGTATAGTGGAGGAAAGCATTCACCGGCGTCGGTGTTAGGCCTCGTTGCGGAAATAGGCCGACGTCAAATGAACGAATAAAAAAAAACCTCCCTATTCGGTTTCACGTGAACGCGCGCTCTGGAATTCACCAGAACATTCCGCACTTCTACACTACGATTTTATTGCTGGAAGAATCCAGAAACATCGCGTGTTTACCAATATGCACGGGATCGCCGCTCGTAACACTGTATTAGCCTAGGGAGCCTGTCATCATCAAAAACTAAAATTGACCATCAGCATCAAGTTCAGCAGGTCAAAATCACAAAGGAAGCTTGTTTCAATTGTGAAAATCTGATAATATTCAATTTTTAAGGAAAATACATCGCCCATTCTGGATCGGCCCCCCTTTTGAAGCCTTGAATGAGCAACAATATTCGTGAATTGCAACCTCCCATCATCAAGAGTAGGATATATCGCTTCTTTGTAGCGATAGGATAAATCAGCACCCTCCAGGAGAAAAAAATCATAAAGTCAGAAGCAGACTTCCGATTTAAAACTGGGTGCAAGCTTAAACGTAACGCTTTATAATCATTTCATCTGCATTTGAGTAAAAAAAAACTATTCTGAAAATAGGGGTCCGTTGATTTTGCTAAAATTTTGTAATATTTTACATTTCACTCTGTAGATATTTTACATGGAGCCTCCCGATCTTCACCTCCTAAAGGTGAATAACGGAAAAACTGAACTCTCTAACCGTCTAAACAGAGTCGGAATGGTCTGCGTCATTCAAAAGTTATTGTGATCCAAACTCGGACCAATTTTTCTCTCGCTACAACATATTTGTTGCGCAGTTTATTTCTATAAAAAAGGTATCTCAGGCGCCGCCGCCGCGATGTTCAGCGTCGGTGAAAATACGAACGGTTTATTAAAAGGTATTCTGTTAACCTCTGCATAAGATCGATGTCTGTGAGGTGTAAAAAAAAGTTTATTACTTGCCACTTTCGAGAAAAATGGCGAAGGCTTGAGTTTGAATCACCCTGTACGTACCTATTTTAGCTTTCAGGACATGCTGACACAGTTGTGAATTATTGTCGATTGCACTTTTATGGAAGAGACAAGTTTGTTTCTAAAAGTGTGTTGTGAAAGTTACAATTGCTGTAACAATGGGCAGGGGTCCGTTTCATGAGACTACAAGTCTAGTGAATGTAGCTTCGCGGTATTGGACAACCTATCGTTGTACAATGGTTACCAGTATGGCAGTATGACACACTTGAACCTTCTTGCTAGAATCAGACTTGTCGTTGTCGTTTCCATTCTTTCAATTCTCGACTCTGCAATTCTGTCGTGTTGGTCACCATTGCTACATTGAAACTGTAATGTGCATTGCAGAAGGTACATTGCTGTAATACCATTGCTGTAATACCATTGCTGTACATTGCAACACCATTGCAACCAACTGCAACATTGATTTACCAACGCTACAAACTTGTTAAATATAGGACTTGTAGTTCATAAGGCGGAGCCGCAGGGTCCTCGAATGGTAATCAATACGACACACTTGTAGAATCAGACTGGTCGCTTTTATGAAACGGGGTCTTGATATACCCACAAATTAACCGTATGACGTTGTGCCTATACATTATTTATTTCTGAGTTGCAGAGTTTGAAAAAAAAGTTCATTTATTTTTATTTTCAGGGTGACTTGGTCCAAATGAAACCGGTACCCACCGCTGGCGGTGCGGTAGAACTCAAGGCCAAGACCGTGGAGCTGCTGGTGGTGCTGCACGGGCTGCGACACGAGAACCTGAATCCGCTGATCGGGTGTCTGGCGGAGCCTCCCAGGGTGGCGCTGGTGAGCGAGTACTGCGCCCGGGGCTCCCTGCAGGACGTGCTCCAGCAGGACGACATCAAGCTCGACTGGTCCTTCCGCTTGAGTCTGCTCACCGATTTAGTGCGGGTGAGTGGCTCCGTTGTATGTACGCCAAGCAAACACGGCGGCATCAGCAGTTCCCCGAATTCTCGGTGCGCGCGAGCCTCTGCTGATTGATCAGTGCGAAGAGCACACGCACATTTTCGGATCGCACCCGACAAGAGGGGGATAGGTATACCCACCTCTGTTGATGATGAAAAAGTCGAGTGTTTGTCCAGGTTCTCACACGCAAGAGGTTTTTTCCCTTTATTTTTGAATCGCTGCCACCTTGTGGCAGGGATGAATAATAGGCGATGTTTCCTGGTTTGTAATTTGATTTGTCTCCATGATTTCATCCACAACAGACAACAGACAACTTATATTATGAAGGCATAATTCCACTGATTTCAAATGTATTATGACTATGAGCCTTATGAAACGCTAGTGTCAGCTATTACAGAACCAATTTTTTTGCACATTCATTTACGACTCCAAAGGAGAAAGTTTGGAAAGCATTTATTACAAAGAGCTACTTATTAAAAGTAATATCAACATCGATATTAAAAGACATAGGAGACTTTTCTTCGTCCAGTATTTTGTCAATTTCGACAACAGTTCCATTTCCATCACCTTGCGGTTCCACGCGAACCGTATGTGGATCCTCAACAAGCGTGAATTTCTTATTCATACCAGAAAACATCCTAGTTGTTAATGATACACTCCTTCTTCCTCCTCACTCGTTGAATTCGCCCAGTTTTTCATATGCCGCCTTTGATTTTACAGGCAACAAGTGCAACACTGATGCTTCTTCGGCTTCTGCAGCGATTTTTACTGGAATAGTTGGAACCTTTGGATTGCACTCTTGTTGGCGACACTTCTCGATCTTCGATCTCGCGTCTAAACTTGTCTTGCGTGTCTTGAATGTCTAATGAGACACTCATACGGGGTGATTTTTTGGAAAGAACCCAACCCAGATTTCTCGCGGCCAAAATTCTTCCCAGGGAAACACCTAAACAGGTCGATTTTGATCTTCAACCTCTTCACTCCCACCCTACCCTACTAGTTGAGCCGCTACGCGACAAAACAAAGTGATATACTGCACTTCATGTTAGAGCTATAAAATTTGGTAGACTTATTCAGGGAACTATTTGCAACAGTTCTGTCCGAGGTGCCCTTAAAAATTCTCGCTGCATATAAAATGGCGGTCGTTTTCCAAAATGGCGACTTGAATATGTGAAAATGTCATATTGGCCCCATTTTATACCGCAGGATGTCGATTCCCACACTAGCTATTCTTATAATGTCGGAAACCACAGTAATTGTGTCAGATGCTCAATTTTCTTCATACAGGGTGTTCGCGCGAGGTGAAACCCTCCCCTCCATCAAACACTTCTCCTTGGGGATATTTTGAAAAAACAAAAGCTAGTCCTCCATATTTTTCCCATAGTTTTCGAATATGTTCATTATAAATTTCTATATCCCAATATATAAAGGTGTTCAATTTTTTTTTTTGTGACACCCTGTGATTTTATATTGTAGTTTATGTAGCTTTTCATGTTAATTACAAAAATGAGTGACACATACGGGTTTCTTCCCAAATAATTTCTCAAACATGAATAAATCTAAATTGCGAAGACCGTATTTTAGTCAGCCAGGAGATACACTACACTTCATGTTAGAAGTATAAAACTTGCTATACTCTTTTTTAAGAAACTGTTTCAAACAATTCTGCCCGAGGTGCCAATCAAAGTGATGGCTGGGTCCAAAATGGCGGTCGTTTTCCAATATGGCTGCCTACATTATGTTAGAATAATCTCGTATTTGTCCGATCAAATCCCGCAGGATGTCGATTCCCATAGGTTCGGCCATTCTGAAACTGACTGTGACCAGGACAATCGTGACAGATGCTAATTCTTCCATGTACAGGGTGTTCACGCAAGATGCCACAGAAAGTAACGCCGTCTAAAGGGCTTGATAGTTAGGTCCTTCTTTTCATTTGAAATGACTGTACACGGAAAATTAGGCATCTGTCAAGTCTGTTGTGTTGATCATTAGTCTCAGAATAGTTGAAAATATGAGAATCAACATCCTGCAGGTTATAATCGCACGAATACGAGATTCCCATATACCGGGTGATCATTTGAAAACTATCCACCTGCAATAACTCCCGATTCCTAGTGAATATTTTTTCAAGCAAAAACAGGTCGATTTTTATATCGGGGGGGACATCTAAAACATACATTGGCAAATTTCTATATTCACTCCCCTCACCCTCACTCACCCCAACTTTGAAATTTTGAATGACACTACCTACCTTGCGCTACACCAAATTGAAGAGAAGTAAATTTTCTGTCTGAAAAAAATATTTCCAAAATTTTTAACCCTACCCCCTTTTCCCTAAAAAATCTCTGACTGTCCCATTTTATATTCTGGACCTCTAATTTTTTTCTCAATTTAGTCAGCGTCATCCTAGATAGCATCGGAGAAGAAAATTTTCGGTGGAAAAAGTGCTACCCAAATTTACCCCTTTGCTCTCCCCCACCTCAACTCCTAAATTTAACAAAACACTACCTACTTTGTGATACATCAAATTGAAGGAAATTCAATTCTCTTTTTGAAAAATTTTTTTTTGAAATTTTCCACCCCTCCCTCAATAAATTGGTCATTTGGAGTATTCTAGGAGGGAAATGGGGGGCTTTAAAAATTATGAAAAAATCTTTTTCATAAAGAGAATTCCATTTCCTTCAATTTGATGTATAACAAAGTGGGTATTGACATTTTAAATTTTTGAAGTCAGGTGGGGGGAGCGAAGGGGTGAATTTGGGTGGCACTTTTTTTACAGAAAATTTTCTCTTCCGATGCTGTGCAGAATGACGTTGAGTGTATTGAAGGGAAATGGAGGTCAACAATATTACCTTGGACACTCAGAGAATTTTAGGAAGAACGGGGGGTAAGGTTGAAAAATTTCAAAATATCATTTTTAGAAAGATAATTTAATTCTCTTTAATTTGATGTATCGCAAGATAGGTGGTGTCGTTTGAAATTTCAAAGTTGAGGTGAGTGGGGGCGAGGGGGCTTACGATATAAATTCTCCAATGTATGTTTAAGATGTCCCCCTCGATATAAAAATTGACCTGTTTTTGTTCAAAGACATTTGCACTAGGAATCAAGAGATATTGCAAGTGGATAGTTTTCAAATGATCACCCGGTATGTAAGCTGCCATACTGGAAAACGACCGCCATTTTGGACGCAGCCATAATTTTGAGTGGCACCTCGGGCAGAACTGTTTCAAATGGTTCCCCAAAAGGAGTGCACCAAGTTTCATACCTCTAACATGAAGTATAGTCGAGTGTAGTGTATCTCCTCGCTGCCTAGAATACAATCTTCGCATGTTAGGTTAACTGATTTTTCAGAGGTTATTTGAAGAGAACCCCATAAACGTCATACAATTCTGTAATCAGCATAGAAAGCTTCATAGAATACAATCATTAGTTACAGGTTGTCGCAAAAATTGTGATTTTTTTTGAACACCCTGTATAATATGAGTTGAATAAATATATGATGGGCAAATTCGAGAGCTACGGGACAAATTATAAAGGACTAGTTTTTGTTTTTTCAAAATACCTCCAGACTCCAGAGGGAACCGTTTGGTGAAGGAGAGTGTTTCACCCAGCGCGTACACCCTGTATACAGAAAATTGAACATCTGTCTGTCACGATTATCACGGTTACCGTCAACTTGAGATATGGTAGTGTGGAAATCGACATCCTGCGGTGTACAATGGGGCGAATATGACATTTTCACGTATTCAAGTCGCCATTTTGAAAAACGGCCGCCATTTTGGATGCAGGGATAATTTTCGTGGGCACCTCGGACTGAATTGTTCCCAATAGTTTCCTAAAGAAGTGTACCAAATTTCATAGTTCTAACATGAAGTGCAGTAACTTTTCACGTAGCGGCCCTACTATACATTAGAATTTCAAATAGCACTTCCTATGTTGTGATACATCAAATTGAAGGTAATCAAATTCACTTTCTGTCAAACATATTTCAACTTCTTTCAAGTCACCCCTCAACCCTTCTCAAAATTCTCTCATTATTAATTAAAAGAAAACGTCTCCCCTATCAACTCTCGCTTCTTGGAAAATAGGTTCTTCAGCAAGAACAGGTCGATTTTTATTTCGAAGGAGGCATCCTATAGCCCAGGCATTTTAGATCAAAATTGCCTAAAACCTGGAAAAAAAAAACGTAAGTCTGAAAATTGGTAGAACGCTTAAACTTTAACCCCTTAACCACATACTCAATGTCCTAAGAAATCCTATGTCCGCTTCATCGATTTTTGGCGGCAAAAAGGTGTAAGTGACAATAATTTGGAAACTATCTATTAGAATACGCGATGAAGCTTCGATACAGCTGAAAATTGCTAAAAATGGTCTCCTTGGCTAGTTGAACAACATAATTATTGAGAGTCGTAAAAAATCCTAAATCCGCTTCATCGTTTTTCAGCGGCAAAAAGGTATAAGTGACATTGCTTTGCAAACTAATAAACAATGCTAATAATTAAATCACGCGTTAAAGTTTCAATACAGCTGAAAATTGCTGAAAATGGTCTCCTGGACCAGCTGAACAATATGTTGAAAGTCTTAAGAAATCCTATGTCCGCTTTATACTTTTTTTCTAACGGCAAAAAGGTATAAGTGACATTGTTTTAAAAACTATTCAATTAAACACGCGGTCAAGTTTTAATGCAGTTGAAAATTGCCAAAAATGGTCTTCTCGGTCAGCTCAACAACATTGAAAGTCCTAAAAAATTCTATGTTCACTTCATCGGTTCTTGGCAGCAGAAAGATTCAACTGTCATTATTTCGGAAACTATTTATTAAAACCGGATTAAAACATAAGTTGAAGTTTCAGCACAGCTGAAAGTTGCTAAAAAATAGTATACTTTTTTAGTTGAATAACATACTAAAAATCCTGAGGAATCCCTGCCCGCTCAATGTTTTTTAGCGGCAAACATGTATAAGTGACATTATATTGTGAACTATTTTTTTAAAATACGGGTTGAAGTTTCAGTACAGCTGAAAATTGCTAAAAATGGTCTCCTCTCTTAGTTCACTGTACTAGTCCAAGTGGACTATTTTCAGCAATTTTCAACTGTATTGCAGCTTCAAAACATATTTTGAACAATAGTTTCAGTAGAAATGATCTTATACCTTCTTACCGCCAAAAGACGATGAAGCGAACATAGGATTTCTTGGGACTTTCAGTATGTTGTTCACATAATCGAGGAAACCAGTTCCAGCAATTTCCAGATGAATTGGAACTTCAACGCCTATTTCAATAAATAATAGTTTCCCAAAACAATGTCACTTATACCTTTTTTCCGCCAAAAAAACAATGACGCGAACAGGGATTTTTCTAGTATTTTTAGTGTGTTGTTCAACTGACCAAGGAAATCATTTTCAGCAATTTTTAGCTGTATCGAAACTTCAACCCGTATTTTAATAAATTGTAACAAAGGAAAATTTCACTTATACATTTCTGCCGCCAGAAACTGATGAAGCGGAGAGAAGATTTTTTAAGACTTTCAATATGTTGCTCAACTAATCAAAGAGACTATTTTCAGCAAGCGGACATAGGATTTCTTGGGACTTTCAGTATGCTGCTCAACTGACCGAAGAGACTCAATGTTTTCACCTGTATCAAAATTTCAACCCGTATTTTATTATAGTAACAAAAAAAAAGTCACTTATACCTTTCTGCCGCCAAAAAACAATGAAACGGACATAGGATTTTCAAGGACTTCTAGTATATTGTTCAACTGACAAAGGAGACCAGTTTCAGAAATTTTCAGCTGTACTGAAGCACCAACTCGTATTTTAATAAATAATAGTTTCCAAAATAATGTCATTTGAACCTTTTTGCCGCCAAAAACCAATGAAGCAAAAAAAGAATTTCTTAGGACTTCCAATATGTTGTTCATCTGACCAAGAAGATCATTTTCGGAAGTTTTCAGCTGTATTGAAACTCCAAAGCAAAGGGGGTTGAAGATAATAATTTGACAATGTGTGTCCTAGATATTCCCCTTAAAATAAAAATCGACCTGCTTCGGCAATTCGGCAGAAATCTGGGGTGGGTCCTTTTCAAAAATCAACCTGTAGGATAAAAAACTAGGTATAGCGGCCCCCTTTATAAGTTTATCAGTGATTTTTGTTGAGCAATATTTTTGACTTTCCTCAGCGATTCCGTTTTTGATAAGTTTAGAACTTGGAAATTTCTCATTTGATCAGCTCAATTTTTTAATTGGACACACGATACTGACAGTAGTACAGACAGACGCTGTGAACTGTAGGTTATTGAAAAAATCGTGAAACCGATAGGTGCCACGTTTCACGTCAAAGCCTCACTTCTGACACCACTTTTATGCCGTTACATCATACGAAGCTCAATGCAAACCTTGATTAAAGGAATGGTTTTCACCAAAGCCAGACCTACCCACATACAGTTCTATTATTATAACGTTTCTCACCCTGCAAACTTTTTTTGCGTGGAACTAACCTTCATCAAGTAGAGCGGCTAGAGCTCGTTCAAATTTCACGTATTCCTATTCCACTCAATCTAAATTTGTTCGAAAGAAATCAAAGTTTCAACGCACACAAAAAATCTATAGAATGGATTCATTGCGTGGGCACACAGAATGGGAGCTAAATGGAATAACACCGCCACAACAACAAGAAACTGTTTTGGCCAACTTGCGGAATTCCAATTTCAAAGATTAATCTCGAATGCAAATCACGTACCATGAATACTCGCCTAGTTTGATTCAATTCCTTGCAGCTTTATTTCATTTTACGAGGATTCTATTATTATTGCGCTAGAGCAAAATCCGTTATATCTACCACCTATTCTGTTTGCATTGTGCAAATTGCCGCTACAAATACAAGGACTTTATATTTTTTGTTACAAACAAATTTAATGCTGGGAATATTTTTAGAAGCTGAAGTGGGAAATTATGGATTTATGACTAAAAGCAAAACATTGTAACTGGATGGAAAACTTGTTGAATACTTTTACCGGATTTTCTCATTTCCCAGCTCAGGGAATAACGCTTCCAATTACGCAACACCTTTTGTTTTGGCCTGATACACAGCCAGATGCTCGCAGAAGACTCTCCTTGCACGCACGGGTTCGTAGTCTGGGGCGAAATGTGCAAAGTTCGTACAAGAACCCGTCAGTGTTCACTTACTTTAAACAGTAATAATCATTAACGCGGGACCATAATCGCCACCGCCTCGGTAGATTTACGGTGCAACTTTATAGTAAGTATAGAGATATGAGTTATGTTCGAGCGTGCATAAAAGACTCCTTATCTCACTCGACGCGTATAACACCATATTCTCTGGGTAGGTGGGTACCTACCAAACTGCCGAGGTCTTAAAAGAAGAGCTTTATTCGAAATTTACAGTCACCGGTAAGAGATTCTCGTCGAGTTGAAACACAAAACAGCATCAAAATCGCATCAAAGGAGATAATAAAAATTGATTTGATGGGTCAGGACCGAGGAGGGAGCTCCTTGAGAATCTGAAGCCGTCCTGAAATATTAATGGCACGTCGGTCGGGATTTGGATTCCTCACGTCGCAGGTCATTTCGATTGGAGGCGAACGCCGGGCTCCGGCTTATTTATTAGTGTACACAATTGCGTCGGGAAAGTATCCGTAATTCTTTCTTATTTTGCTGCCAGCAGATAAGCTGTTCCCGTTTCCACTAAGCCTGATTGCGTGGAATCTTGCGGTCGATTTTTCGTATTTGACCAATATGATTTCGGATCGCACAGATACGATTTGCGTGACATCACATCAGCTAATCACGTCAGGATTCGCACTTTCTCCAATCTCAGGAACGTTTTCATGACGTTGCTTCTTGATTCCTCTCAAAGTTTCAAGATGTGTCCCTTAGTTTTTTACTAACCTCTTGAACTTGATTTGAAATAGTGGGGTGCTAAACTGCAGACCTAATCTGATTAATTTTTCACTTACTACTCTTTTTAACTTGTTGAATGATGAAAATTCATACCACAACTCTAGTGGAGACCTGGTTTGGATTATCAAACATGATCTTCGTTATTCAATTTGAGGAATTTATCCGCCATTCGCTCAGTGGGTGATGATTGTGAATAAATAACACTTGTGGGAAGACCGAGACAACAATCAATTTTATCTATGATCTCCGTTTTTCGGACAAATTTGGATTTAGATTTGAGATGAATGAATAATCCTCAAGATGAGCACTTTGCTGCTGCAGTCAAATGGGATCTTGCCACCATAAGGAGTGATGTAGTAATTTGGAAGGCAATAAGCCTCGAGACGTGCAATCAGCGGGATGGTCTTCTGACTGAACGTGGAACCATCGTTCGGGAGAAACCTTGTCCTGAATATGACTGACGCGATTTGATACGAACGTGTTCCATTTATAGGCTGATGATTTGATCCATGAAAGAACAATAGTGAAATCTGACCATGCAAAACTATTATTATTATTATTGATTCTGAATATACAAATAGAAATAGCGAATGACATGAGATCTGCTAATAGTACCACTGCACACAACTCCAATCTAGGAATCGTTAGCTTTTTCAAAGGGGCCACCTTGGTCTCCGCGCAAACAAGAGAAGTATTCACCGAAGTACCGTCGGACTGGATTGACCGTATGTATATCACTCTCAGAAGCGTCGTAAAATCCGCGAAGTTTATATGACGATGTATCGATAATAGGAATGTGTCTCTTGAGCTCGAAGGTTCTGAGCAGGTAGAGTTCATTCTGAAATTGATACCAACGTTCTTGTATATTTGTTGGAGGATTAGCATCCCAATCAAAACCGAATGTCCATAACTGTCGCATAAGATGTTTTGCAATAAAGATGATTGGAGCCAAGAAACCCAACGGTTCGGAGATTCTGGTGATTTTCGAGATAGTGTGCCTTTGGGTACTGATGTTGCTGTTGAGGTTGACCTTATAAGAAAAAACTGTTGAATGCACGTGAATGCTTCGCGGCTGTGTTTAACATCTTCGATTTTAGAGGAAAATGTTTCGAGTTGTGTTGATCTGACGATCAGATGAGTTGCGTTTCGTAATTGGCAAGTTAATTAACCGACAGCTTTGGGATTACCTTTACAATGATTGATGAATCGGAGACAATACAACTTACAACTCTTTTCAACTTGCTGAATGATGAAAATTCATACCACAACTCCAGTGGAGGCCTGGTTTGGATTACCAAACATAATCTTCGTTTTTTGGTCAAATTTGGATTTAGATTTGAAATGTATGTATAAGCCTCAAGTTGAGCACTTTGCTGCTACAGTCAAATGGGACCTTGCCATCATAAGAAGTGATGTAGTAATTTGGAAAGCAATAAGCCTCGAGACGCGCAATCAGCGGGATTGTCTTCTGATTGAACGTGAAACCATCGGTCAGGAGAAACCTTGTCCTGAATATGACTGACGCGATTTGATACAAACGTGTTCCATTTATGGGCTGATGATTTGATCCATGAAAGAACAATAGTGGAATCTGACCAGGCAAAATTATTATTATTATTATTTTTGGATTTTCAAATAGAGATAACAAATTACGTGAGATCCGACAATAGTACCGCTGCACACAACTCCAATCTACGAATCGTTCAAAGGGGCCACCTTGGTCTTCGTGCAAACGAGAGAAGTATTTACCGAAGTACCATCGGATTGGATTGACCGTATATATATTACTGCTGTGTACCCGACCTCAGAAGCGTCATAAGATCCGCGAAGTTCATATGACGATGTATCGATAATAGGAATGTGTCTCTTGAGCCTTGAGCTCGAAGGTTCTGAGCAGGTGGAGTTTATTCTGAAATTGATACCAACGTTCTTGTATATTTGTTGGAGGATTAGCATCCCAATCAGTACCGAATGTGCATAACTGTTGCACAAGATGTTTCGCAATAAAGATGATTGGAGCCAAGAAACCCAACAGATCGGAGATTCTGTCGATTTCCGAGAGAATGTGCCTTTGGGTACAGATCTTGCTATTGAGGTTGAAACTCATAAGAAAAAACTGTTGAGTGCACGTAAATGCTTCGCGACTGTGTCTACCATATTTCTTAATTTTGAAAAGGATTCCCTCTGGATGTTAGGCAAATCAAAAATTGCTCTGATGTTGTTATGAATTGCGAGCTTTTTGTTTCAAATCGTTCTGTCAACAAATTCCTGTCAACTGTCAACAAATGTTGATAATTTTAGATAATTTGGTGTTTTTGTGGGCAAACCTCTCGAATAAGTCTCTGGATTCCCAAAACTTTTCGTATTCTCCAGCGAATTCTGGGAGCTTGATGAAAGATAACCTTACAGATGTCAAATGCGTGTCATCGTAACTGCAGACATCACTGATGGATGTGCTTCATATTTATGCTTTTCTTGTTGTGCCGTGTGATGGCTAATTGAGCCTTCGATGTGGCTTCAAAAAACGTGCTTTCGTATCGCTCGAGGCAATCACTGTCAGTGAAAGTTTCGAATAATTGAAGTTCTGACGCAATGTGACAAAACTCTTTGTACTGTGGCTCACATTGAATGAGTCTGCAACTTGCCTGGCTCACTTCGGCCTCTGAGAGATCGACTGTATTCATGTTTGATTGAAGCGATCGAGTTTTTTTCAAATTGAACTTGAAATTGTCTGAACCTCTTGTATGTATCTTGTTTAGGCGTTTTCTTTGGAACCATCTTGATGAAAATGTGAGGGACTGACCTTGCTCTGTCTTGCGTGGACTGTAGAATCGTATGTGATGGAACAGGAACTTGGATGGATCTTGCTTCTAGTTGTTGTCCATTGCGTTCATATCCGGCTCGAAAGACCAATTTTGTCTGCATCGTGGTCTGGATGGAAGCGTTCAAGCGTTGGTCTTGGCCTGTAGCTGGGATATCTCAGACGTAACTCTCGCAGAGGAGTTTTGTGTTAATATTGAGGTTTTGGATGGTTTTCATGAAAGCTTTAAATTTGTCCACATTATTCAGCCGCACCCTGTAGAGCTAAACAGTGACCCTCATACACCTAGCCAATTTTCCAGACAAAACTATTGAGATACCTACTTCACAAGACACTAAATTCAGGAAATTGAGTGCTGGAATTTACCCAGTCTATACAAAGCTCGCAGAGGATGCAAGCAATGACAGACACAAAAATACCCCGATCAGTGCAAAAAATCAAACGCCTTTAACGACTGGAGGCCCTATACATTTCCATTCAGCGTGATGGCCGGATGCAATATTCATTGATATCTAAATTCACCACTTTGTCCGAACAAAAACAACGCCGCTTTGCTATCCCCGGCTGCTCTGGTGTGTGTGTGATGATGCCCAGCCATATAATCCGGCGTGTCCCTGTATATTTGATAAGGGTCCGTGCGATGTAAATGACCCTTACGTCCCGAATTTTACCGAGGAGGGTCTTTAATAAATAAACAACGACGATTGATTACGGCGAGCAACAGTCCCGAGCGGAAAGGCTCCTCCCGGAGGTCTGATGATCTCCAGACCGCGTCCCGCAGGACCCAGATAACCCCCCCAGAAACAACTCCAATTACGCAAGACGTCTTGTTTCGTTCTCTTGTACATCCCAGGCTTTCTCTACCGCAAAGACGCGAGAGTTGAGCGCGCGGCCCGAAATGTGCAAAGTTTAGAGTTCATCTCTTTGGCTTTCGGCGGATCTGCGGACAGAGACAAGGCGCGTGGATTAAATGAACATTTTCCAGCCGTCACGTTTCCCATTTCACGCACAATTTGATCTATATTTTTTTATTGCATTTTACCTACGCATTTTTTTCCATTACATTTTATCCGCACACCCACACACAAGGCGATATGAGGATTTTGAATTGAACAACAGGTGTCATTCACCTGGTTAGGAGCTGAGCTATGGAAGCAATTCTTGAGCAACTCCAACATCATCCATTATTGATGGAGAAAGCGCCCGTTTTATGTAGCAATTCAAGTCACGGAACCCCAACTTGTCAAAGTTCGAAGGCACGGGTGTAAATATTAATTTTCTTTTTTGAGTAATGAAATACGTGAGCTATGCCAACTCAACTTTTCAGTATGAAAATTCAGTTGAACAAATATTCACCTACCCGCAATTACGAAGTTACGAATCGTGCAAGCAGTGGCGTAGCTATCCATGAGCAGAGCGAGGCAGTGCCTCAGGGCCCCAGAGCCCAAGGGGCCCTCCGGTGTCAATAACCTCCGAAAATTTTCACACAACATTAAAAAAAAAAGTTGAAAAAATATGTCAAAACTAAGTCAACGGTGCCCAAATTTTGCTCTCATTGCAATGTGATTTGTCGTAACATATTGAAATGAGAGTAAAAAGTGAAGAAAAGAAGTGTAGACTAGGTAGATACTAGGTAGGTACCTATTTACCCGAGCTTACCTATAAACCTGTCGCGATCCAAAAATCCATTCAGCTTGATGAACTTTAAAAAGAAGTTCCTAAACGGGATCTCTTACTTTGTGGTGTCAGGCGAAGCTGTAATCGGAGGCATATAAAAGCACCGTCCAACAGTGCGGCAGGCAGTATTGAATTGGAATGCGAAGTGGTAACAAGTGCGAAACAAGCGAAGTACCTGCGATATAATTCCAAGTAGATAATTGTTGGCGTGTATCTATTGTAGTAGTACGCAGCAATAAACGCTGTGTTTTAAATCGATCGTCCCAATAATTATATTCGAACCCGTACGCGAAATACGTAACAATACAAATTATTGGTGTGTTTGTGACATTTCACCTCACTCCTAAAATAGTAGACCGTTCAAGTGTATTACCACCAAGGTCATTGGTGGAAACACCCCTCCCGAATGACCAACTTTCAACATTCAAATAATTTTCACTTTTTTAGGAAAATTCTCAGTGTTGTTCGGTTAATTGTCTCAACAAATAGGTACACCTCTAGGTTTGATGAATTATCGCTTCCATCTCGATTTACCGCTACACCTCACCTATCGGTGTATTACATTATGATAATCTGATTAGAAATTCGGACGTACGAACTTCCCTCTTCAGTATCCTACCACAGCCATAACTCAAGAATCTCTTCGTATTTTTTGGCAAAGGGGATGATGGTTGATTAGTAGCAGGAATATTGTCAAGTTTATGCGGTAGATACTCTCCATTTCTACCCTGTCTATACCGATACCTACCAGTCAACAACTTTGTAAACAGAATGAAAATCGTTGATGGCAGTACTGTTAGTTGAGTGGCGGCCAAACTGATTTTTTTTTGCTGAAACGCGACAGTACTAAAGAAAATTGAATGGAAATGCCCATTGCTCAGTGACCCAAATGAGGTTTTGCAGTGTCAGCACCAGTGTCTGCATTAGGCTGAGGCCAGACACGCGCGTGAGTAATAATGATAATAATAATGATAAATGGGCTTTATTTCAAGGCAATATAAAACATTAGAAAATAAATTACTTCTTCTAGGGGCAAAGTCCAGTTGAACGCTATTCTACTTAACTCCAAGAGTACTGTGTTGAAAGATTTTCTCATTATGGAACTTGTTCATTTCCTGTATATATCTCCTTTATCCCGACTTGCGGGTTCAGTATGAGCTAGAGTAGGTACTATTCACTACTTAGTGTTAAACATCAGAAGATGAGGCCTGTGAGCAGAGGATATTTTTCATTTTCGTTCGATCTTCTTTCGTACTCCCGCGCTTTGGCATTATTTTCTTCAATGGCCGCTATCAACTCAGCAGTTTTACGTGAAGAGACAGATTCATTTTGTAAACTCCTTGATTTCTGTTGCGTTTTTCATTTATAATCAACTATCACGGCTTTTTTCATTAGAGCAAGCTTGCTACGGTACAGCTTTGCCCTGCCGAGGACAGAAGCTGCTTTTGTTTCTGCCCGCTGGAGACTGGGATTCGTACAGGCTGACTGCCTGCACGAGTAGCATGACCCCAAAAACAATACAGCTCAATCAGGGAAGCACTGATTCTCAATGGACGCCGACGAGTCACTGGCAACAAGCAAAGTTTGTGTTCGTGGGAGGTAGAAGAGACAATTACCAAAACATGACAAGTTTTATACATTTGATGAGGGCTCGTCAGGTTACATAAATATGGCAAGTTAGACTCCACTGGAGCTGAGGGCTCACAGGTGACATAAATACGACAACTTAAACTCAACTGGAGCTGAGGGTTTACAGGTGAGAATGTGTCTGAAAGACTGAATCAAAGCTAATGAGCTAACAGAGGCGCAGCCTCAACGATAACCATAAAATCACTTGACTTAAATTTCCAGCGCAGAATGGGGGCTGCAATCCACCGGTCTCCGTCGATCATTCCGCCCGAGACACCACGGTTTCCCTCCAAACGTGCGTTCAAGTTCTAGGGCGCCAGATACGACTCATGTGCTTGCCGAGTGGTTGATAGTATGCCACTACAGGATTTTGCCCGGTCTTGTGGTGGGGAAACCGGGGGCCTCGGACAACCTGAAAGACAAAGAGACGGCAGTTAATCGCTCATAACTGGGCTTTGGGAGAAGTCGTCCGGCGCACATCTGTCAGTGGTGACATTTCAGGGGTTCCAGCTGATTACTGTCTGATTGAAAATGACAGCTGACAGCAGCTGACAGGCGTGCGCTCAGGCTAACTTTTGTGACACAAAAAAAAACATCCTGAAGGGAAAATTCGACAGAAAAAGATTTGAAATGGTTTCCAATAAAAACACGAAGGTAGAGGAAAAAATCACATGCTGATGGCAAAAACTCAGCTACAAAAAGCTTGCAGTCAAGGCGTGATTTTCACGACACACGCATTGGAAATATACAAAACCACTTAACTGAAAGGCGTGCGCTTTTTGAGGTGGCGGCTCTTTATGCCCGCTCTATGAAAATTCGCAACGCAACCGCAACGCAGCCGCAGCCGCAACGCAGGTTTCTGATTGGCTCGCAAGGTATTCGCAAAGCCATCGCAACGACGCGAAAGGCTTGCGAGCCAATCAGAAACCTGCGTTGCGGCTGCGGCTGCGTTGCGTAATTTCATAGAGCGGCCTTTAAGCCTCGATTGACGACGCGCTCCTTTGGTGACTCGCACGGTACCAAGCGGCGTTGCTTTCCACAGCAGCGAAGGCATGGATGCAGCGTGTGCCGAAAGGAACGAGCAAAATGGTGATGTTGGTGATTTTCCCTGAGCGGCTGGCGGTGCTGGCGGATGCGGTGTCGAGCTCGACGAAGGCCTTTCCCTCGGCTATGGCGATGCTAGGAACGATTCTCCGTGGTTGGGGCTACCACCAGGAGCGACCTGAGTTTAGCTGCGGGGTCCGGAACCACCTGAGATGATCAATTATGAACAGGGCCCATTCCCCAATGAAGGTGCTTGCACTTACCCGAGTTTGGCGATGCCAGGGGCAGTTTTTGGGACGCTTCTAGCCGGTCATTGCTGCCGCTTTACCACGCGTCGAAAACCCAAATGGCGGAGTCCGCATGTCACGGCAACGCGCAAGTGCCAAGCAAGTGTTCCACTGTGACGCCGCAAAAAATCCCTAGTCTCACTGCGAGTGAGACAGGTCCGGACTCGGTCCGAATTTCGAGGCGTAACAAGCTATGGAAATAATGTGTTGTTCTGATACAATTAAACATTTTCCAAGACTCATCACTAAGGATTAAGTACTCCCTACTATGGCTCATACTGAACCAGCAAGCAGGTATGAAAAAGAAGATGTGAGAAAATTGTCCAGCAGCACAGTTCACCCACGCGCTTCTCTGGCCTCGTCCAGCTCCATAAAAATGTCCATCTAAGGAAGTTCTCTCATTCTCATTGAGGCCGCAGGCATTATTTTCATTCCATTTTCTTTAGTACCGCGCTTTTGCATGATTTTCTTCAGTAACTCCCACTTAACTTACATCATTAGCGAAGGACCCCCAACCAATAGAGACGATGTTCCTAATCGACCGCAGCAAATTTTCACTTCAAGAAAACTCAGGTTTTTCTATTTTTGCTACGTTATTCACTTAAGGACGGTGTTGAATTGGTAAAATGAGCGTTGTGAAATCAATCGGTCTGGGTTTATTCCTTAACGGATTTTTACCATTCTGGTTTCTTTCGAAAGCTACAAGGATGTACTTTGGTTTGAGCCCATTGGCATTTCCAAAATCCAACAATAAAAAAAAAATTGGATTTTGGAAATGCCAATGGGCTCAAACCAAAGTACATCCTTGTAGCTTTCGAGAGAGACCAAAATGGTGAAAATCCGTCAAGGAATAAACCCAGACGGATTGATTTCGCAACGCTTATTTTACCAATTGAACTCCGTCCTTGAGCGTACATCACGTCGCGATGACACAGCGCATCCAGACAACTAGCAGCTAAGATGATAAGATTGTGTCACAACACATCGTGTCATAATCATAGCTGACTCTAATAAAAAAATCCGTGAATCTGTTTGAGTGATGCCTCTGCTGTGGTGAAAGGCCACCCCTCCGCTAATGCTGATGTGATGTTTTTGGCGACCACTGAAGAAAATCATGCCAAAGATAGGCAGTACCAAAAGAAATGGGATGAAAATGCTCACTGCCCAGAGGCATTTTCTGATGCTCATCACTTGGTGATGAGTACCACTTACTCTGGCCTATACTAAAACACTAAGCAGGTATGAATAAGAAGATACATACAGGATCAAAGTCATAATTATTTAGAAAATTTCTCAACATAGGGCATTCACGCGTATATCTCGTGTTGTGCAGTTCATCTCCCAAAATTATTTTCCATTCACGTTCTACACCTCCCCAGAGCCCCAGATTTGCCATGATCAGAAACATTCTGTAGATACCTTTGTCAAGAAAACACGAAAAAACATGTAACTCTTACTTTTCGAGTTTTGTTTTTGAGTGCAATCAAAGTTCTATGCCAAGCGAGATGCGAAGTCACTTCAGTGAAATATCTTGTATAAAAAGATTCATGACGTGTCACTAACGCCAAAGCTATCAGAAGCTGATGATTCATTTTTCAAAGTGCGGAAAATGGTACTTTTCGGCGCAAAAAACTTTTTCTTCCTGTTCCTGCTATGACTTATCGTTTTTCGTGGTGCATGCGTCCTCCTTATTACTGCTTTGTCAGTGTACTCTCTGAATTTAGGTGTATCGAATTCCTGCGCCTTGTTTGAGTGAGCCATTGTGTGTTATCTTCGAAAATCTATTGTCCGTTGGGGAAGGCGCGTGTCATTACTGGTACAAAGCCCTTGTCCTTGTATAGCACACCTATATAGGTATATATGTGATGCGGTTTATACGCCGAGAAAACCACCTGAGGCGATAGCGAAGTTTCCTCTTTCTCCCACGAGTTCCAATCCTGACGTCACGCACACCCCAATCCCTGTTCTCGTCTCTCGTTCTCTGCTCTGGCTGTGACCTAGAGAACACATTACCATTGTTGTTACCATCATCATTATAGAAATATATATACTCGTAACTACCCACATATGGCAGTTATCATGTCTCAATTATCGATTTACAGGGGATGAAGTACCTGCATTCAACGCCTATAAGAGTACACGGCTATCTCACGTCCCGGAACTGTGTCATCGACTCGAGATGGGTGCTGAAAGTCACCGATTATGGACTTCCCGGGTTTTACGAGGCGCAGGGCATGCAGCTGCCGGCAAAAACGGCGAGAGGTAAGGGCAATATTTCCTTTCGCTATATTTTTATCTAGAGAACCATTTGTTGAACCTTGCTTTGAAGTTCTCTCTTTTGATTTGTGAAAGCACAAGCGGCGACAACTAATTTATTCGTTTAGCTAAATTGCATCTTGATGAATTAGCAGGTCCTTTGAGCTGAAAATTTGTACCACTGGAGCGAAGCGAATAGACTGCGTCTGGTAACTACCTATTCCCCGTCTGAATTTTTGAGCACCCATTGATTGCGGAACCCAGAAATTTCAACGACCATCCACTGAATAGACAATTCAATTTTATTAGGAACATTTTGGAACGCAAACTTGAATTGAACGCACTCCCAAATTATGAATGGAATAAGTTAGTGTAGTTTGGTGGTTTATTACAGCATGACTTCGATTTGCGCGTCCAGGAACTGGAAATGATCCATCAGTCTCTTATATAAGCTCCTCGTTGATAATAATAACAATAATAATAATAATAATGACATGATGATCATCAGTTATCACAATGCAATGTTAGCACTGACACATTATTTTGGAGGTATCTTTGAGTAAACTCTGTTATATAATGTTACTGTAGAAATTGTGACAAAAGTTATGAAATATGAGGGATTTTGGGTCAGCAGAACATATTTACATACTTACGATAAACTAAGACCAAAATGAATGTACAATAATTTCAAAGCTATTTATTGATGCACATAGATGCAACCGATTCATACATGTGGAAAACGCTAAATTATTGTAGATGAGGTCAATACTTGAGTGATTTGGAAAAATGAAAAATTTTGGAGGAAGACATCGTATTGTGATAGTTTTTTGATGTTCAATGATGACGAACATTTGAAACACTTAACGCAAGAATGTACAACTTGTTCCGTCAAATTTCTTCCCGACGTGATCCAAAAGTCACGAAGTGATAAAAATAATAAATTTGACCCAGCGTGCATCAGTCGTGAATGTTCTGCTGACACGATCAATTTTGCTAAATGATGTTTCCCAGAAATTGACGCGGGGTGCTTCTTTTCATAAGAGTAAAAGGAATTCTTTAATCTCCCTCCAACTCAAATTAACCTACCAGGTGTAAGAAACGGAGTGAAACTGGACAAAAATGTGAACGTTTCAAAGAACGATTTGAAATTGAAAGTTCTAATTCAGCATCAAATGTCTCGCGCTGTGAAATTTTCAATAAGGAAATTGAAGAATCTTTCAACTCTGTCATTGTTTGTGGTCCATTTTGACGCAAATGATGCTCTTTTACAACAATCACGCTTGAAACGCAAATAGTAGGCTATAACATGTTGAAGTCTCGACAAGCTGGAGAAAGTGAAAAATGAGAATGAGTCTGTGCTCACCACAGCCAGAGCTTCTACCTTTAGTTTGCAGTCAGGGAAACAGATGTTGGCATGGTATGAATATTTTGGCCAACACGTTTCATCAGATTTCAAGCATTCTGGACCTTCAAACCAGATACAAGAACCTTTGAGATCAATAGGTGGTGATATACCACGTGACAACAAATCAGCTGGATTGTCCTTCCCCGGAATGTGTCTTCATGAAGCATTTTTTGACAACTCTTGAATTTCGGGAACTCTGTTAGATACAAAAATCCTCAATCGATTTGGTGCCATCTCAAGCTATCCAAGAACTATAATCGAGTCTGTCCAATAAATGCAACGGTCAATATTGACTTGTAAGGCCGATATGACTTGACTGGTGAGTTGTGCAAGAAACTGTGCTTGGATCGTCCCACCTTATTTTTCAAGCCACAATGATTGAAGCATGATTTTTGCTGTCATAAAGCAAAAAGATAATAGCCCGAGAGGGTCAAAAACTTGAGAAATATGGAAACGCAACTGGTCCGTGTGACTTGACCAAAGCTTCAGCATTAGCGTCGAATTTCAGCAAATTAGGATGCCCGTCAGAGTTTTTGATATCTTCCAGTACCCTAGCATCATTGTAAAGCCACTTTCGAAGAGTAAAACAGTATTCATTCAAAAGCTCATCAACATTCTTACTTAATTCTTGTGCTTTGCTGAGAGTGCTGGCACCACTCAAAAGATCGTCTACGTAGAAGTCCTGACAAATAACTTTGGAAGCTTTAGGAGAAGAATCTGCACATCGAATTCCTATCTCAGTAAGGCATCGTATGGCCAAGGAGCTAGCCGCACAGTACGTCACAGTGTTTAGTTCAAATGCTTGAATCGGTTTATCAGGACTTTATGCCCAATAATTCTTTGCAAGGAACGTTGAGATTCATCGACCATATTTTGTCTGCACGTTTTATCAATATCCAAACAAAAACTGTAAACATGTGAGTAGTAGGTACCCACAGGTGGTACATAATAAAGGTTAACAATCAAAGTATAATAACACACTAACAATCGAACACAGGGAATGCACCACATCGGAGTAGATCTTTTGCCAAAAAATAGTACCTACCTTATAAATAACTGATCTTCCAGAACTCTTTGAATTGCCTACGTGACCAGAGGATGAGAGATCAAGATAATCCCTCAGAACTTGCTGACGTTGCTCTTCTGGAATTATTTTGCTGGATCTGCCTGCATATCTTGGGACATCATTGAAAGCAGACCAGTCATGACCTTGGTCTTCCCTGTTTCCAGAACCTCTGTACTATAAACAACCTGTCCAGCTTCACTCACTGCGACTGCCGGTAAACTGCGGGATAAGTCATAAACCGCTTAACGCTGTTACCCCTTTCCATTAACGATACAGAGATCTCGAGGTTGGAGTCTAATCATCTTGCTAACCGCCCGGTGGGATCTTTTACGCTATGTAATATGATATCGGCCCGTAATAATTTCTTCTCATTATTAACTAAGCTTGTTAGCGGCCCAGATCACTCCCACATACTTCACTCCGGTTACGGTGTGATCCCTCTCAGGCCTGAGTGAATCTCTAAACAGGAAACTGAGTGACCCGTTTTCACACCCAGCACTTGGTTGGGTACTTGAGCACATATCCTCGTCCATAATGATAGCCTTATTAGGTCAGAAATCGTCTTGAGTAGTCAGGTACAACTTATTAAAAGCCATTGTCAACTTACGCGCAATGCCATTTGTAGTCAGTGCGAAATAGCTGAGCTTCTTCACGATTCAAATCTCTACAAGACACTCCTTTTCGGTTACGGTGTAATTTCGCTCCTGTCTAGTAAAATATCTAGACAGCAGACAAATCATGTCATCACCCACTGACTCCAGCTACCAGCTACCACTTAGCTACGAAAACACATAAAACATAAGACAAATTTTTCCTAAATTCCTTTCTTTCTTTATTAAACTATTAGACACCGATGGTGATGTAGAGAGCGGTTCTTGACGGTATTGTGGCTGGTGTTCGCAAACTCACAACGAAAGCAACTCCTCCTCTCCCACCGCTACCGCATGTTTTCTCATAACATCATAACAATAATAATTGTTTGAAGTTTAAACTGTAATCATTCGAACTTTACGAGCATACAATATTCTAACATGGACAGACGCTAATAACTCAAGAACTATTGATATAGTCTTCTAGTTTTTAGTTCAGTATCTTCGGAAATCCACCGACCGCCGAATTTACTATCGCGCAAATTCACCGAGAACGCGGACATTCCTTTCCCATCAATTCTCCTAGCGATCCTTTCGCATACATAAGGAGAGCTTTCAAATCAATTTGTTTGATGTGATTGCTCCGCCATTTTCTCTGTGAAAACGGTCTGGAGAAATTCAGACATATTGCGCGGTCGATTCTCTCTGGTATATTTTGCATGTTGGATTGGTTTCGATTACGCGACTGCAAACACCACTATTATACAAAGATCGATTAGGGATGCCACCTGCCTTGATGGGGAACAGTGATTGGGACCGATTAATACGTCCATAATTGGTAATTACGCCCTGGATGATGCCAGGCTAGCATAAATATTTGTCTGTTCCCTGTTAGTTCGGGACTTCAGGGGGATATAGTAATCTATCCGTTTGATTGATTAGAAATTATTACGGGGATAACAGGTGGTGCATAGTTTCCGAGAGCGGCAATTTATATCTCGCGGTGAAGTAGGTGCTGTTGAACACAAATAATGTCCCCGATTTTGGACCGTTCGCATCAAGAGAGCTATTATCACGTCGGGCATTTAAGTATGCGAAAATGGACCACTCCTGTCTGGTGAGGTCGCAAAAGCGGCTTTGACCGTGTCTGTAAGCGACTGAAATTTAATTAACTGAGAGCCTCATTAACGCTTTGTATCTAGCCATGATCGAGGGTCTTCCATTAGTTTCCCCACGGCTGTAATTCAGTTCTACTGTTCCGGACGTTGGGAGTTTGTCAGAAAAGGAACCGAGAAAAAAACAGCGCTGTTCGCCTAATTTCCAATACTTATCCAGAGACCAGAAACGGGTATAAATATACCGCTATCACTAATAGTACTAGCGGTACACAAAAAAATCCTGCATTTTGTGATACAAACAAGAACTTTGGCATGATTGTTGCTAGAACCAAAATGAATAATTTGGGCCGCTGTTCTTTTCGATTACCTCCTGCTGGTCCGGGACTTGAATATAGTGGCACTCTAATATTTGGAAGAATACGCGGCATTTGATGAAGAAGCAATTTCCTTTGGCAGAATTGCTCTCCAGGGTTCCTATAGTCGATCCATCCGAAGCACCAAAAAAATTATACCTTAGGGCTGCAGGACCCCCCTCGTAGCCCCTGAGAGGTACGAAGTTTCCGAAGAAAAAAAACCAAGCCAAAAAAAAAAACCAAGCCAAGTTTTGGGTGCAAGAACTTCCTATCAGATCACCGTTGATTATTGCTGTATCTATCATAAAGGAAGCATACAACTCTGTTGTGAATATTGACAACATTGGTTTTTTCCTCGGTTTTTTCACTTGGGTCATTCGTCGCACTTGAAAAAGATATTTTCTTTACGTGCTCCAAATAATCAATTTTCATCTTTTTCTCCATGGAAAACAATGTTGTATTGATATGTTTTGTATCATCTCCCATAATTTCGCAGTCGCTTCATCCATATATGAAGTCAAAATATATATTGGCATTTAATGCCAATATGAATGCGATATTGGCATTTAATGCCAATATGAATGCGATACTCTGGCATTTTATGAAGAACAGCCCAAAAAAAAAGTGTGCCTTTTTGTAATGTTCAATTCAACAGCTATTATTTACATTTTTCCTTCCCACTTGAAACTGTAATGGGACAGACCCACCCCTTTTACTTTATTGACTCGTGATGATAAATGAATTAATGCTTACCCCTTTTTATTTCTTTTGCTTACTCTAGGTGCTTCACTATCTTAGATCGACGTTGCACTACTTATACCTTACCGGCATGACCCTACGTTGTGTTCTTCCTTAATAATTAGAGATCAATTAATTAAGTGAGTAATTATTGACACTAATTAATTCGGTGCCCCGAAAGCCCCAACCCCAGTGCGTTATGGAATCGTGGCGTGAGCTTCAAGACATGAATCAAACAACAATGATCAACGAGTTTGAAGATCATAATTCTATTTATTTCACAACAAAATCATTTAGATCGGAACAATAGATTCTCTTTTTTAATTTCCGGGACTAAAACTGTCCTGCCTATTCCATAGTTGGCATGGCCCGTCCCGAGGACTCTAGGATACGGAATTTACGGCCCATTGGCGCTGCTAATCAGCTCATATCATCCTGGAAATCTCTAGATGAACAAACATCACAAATGGCATAGTTCTGAGGCCACAGTTGACCATTTATCACATTGTAGCGGTGACGGAAACATGGACCACTCCCGACATTGAGGACTCCGAACTTTTTCCGGCAGGCTACACGGTCAACCGCAGAGACAGATGTGCCGATGGTTTGTTGCGGGGAGGTGGTGTCTTGTTGGCTACAAGAAGCGACATAAAGGCCGCAGCACTGAATTTACAACGAATAAATGAGAGTGCTCCTCTTATCAATATTGTAGGATCCCGACTGACTTTTTTAGATTGTAATGTTGTTTATGTTTTTGTTCTGTATATATCTCCGTCTGTTTCTTTCGATCAATTTGCACTGTTTTTTGACATGTTTACTTCTCTGGACTATGTTTATGAGAACAGTGTGATGCTAATTGGTGATTTTAATGTTCCAGCTTTCGCTTCACCCACCGCGGGCGATAGATTCTCCAAGCTCCTGAGTGATTATCTACATTTGTTGAATGCAAATCAGTATAGTGAGGTTGTGAACGGTCATGGACGACGACTTGATCTTGTCTTCGCCACAAAGGAATGCAGCGTGACGAGGGCTGATGATTCTCTGGTGGATGAGGATGCCCACCACCCGGCACTGCTGGTGTCTTTTCACATTTCAGGGTCGCCGCAGCTGATTCGCAATTGTTCGGGAGGCAAAATGTTCAACTTCAGAAAGGCCTGTTTTCCGCTGCTGTATGAATCTTTGAGTTTGACTGACTGGAGTAACTTGTATGGTATCAATGACGTCGATTTAGCTTGCAGCGAATTCTACAAGATCTTGAACTCAGTTTTCCAGAGTGCAGTTCCTTACTTCAAGCCTGTAGAGAAGAACAGATCTTACCCACATTGGTTTTCGGGTGAGGTGATACGCTTGTTGAGTCGGAAGCAGCGAGTACACAAAATGTACAAAAAGAGTGAAGATCAACATCTGCTGAAGAAGTTCCGGGACATAAGAGCCTCCGTAAAGTCCGTGTTGCGGCGAGACTACCGTGACTTTTTGAGTGAGACTGCGAATCGCCTTACGACGGATCCTCGGGGGTTCTGGTCGTTCGTGCGCGGTAAAAGGGGTGGCTCCGGTGTCCCCGGCGTCGTGAGGGATGCAGATGGTGTTGAGTACGATAGTCCTGATACCGTAGCAGAAGCGTTCGCCAAGTATTTCAGCAGCGTTTACACTTTACCTGATGCTTCGCTAAGTGTGGACCCGCAACTTTTCTCCGGGGGTGGAACTCGGGGCTGTGTTGGTACGGTGCCGGTGACTGAGAATGACGTAGTCAGAGCATCAAGAAAGTTGAAAAATAATATGACCTCGGGTGAGGATATGATACCTGGTTTTCTGGTTCGGGACTGCTCCCGCGTCTTTGCCGATCCACTAGAATACCTCTTCAATTTGATTATATCTACTTCAACTTATCCCAAGATCTGGAAGCAAACGCGCGTCTGTCCAGTGCTGAAGAAAGGTGACTCCACAATGCTGAACAATTACCGACCCATTTCCCTTCTCTCTAATTTTGCTAAACTTTTTGATATCATTCTTTATGATCAGATTTACCCATTGGTCAAGGGTCACATTTCATTGTCTCAGCATGGTTTTATGGAGAAGCGATCCACCGTCACGAATCTGGCATGCTTTTCGCAGCATGTGTCTGAGGTTTTGGATTCGCACGGACAGGTCGACGTGATCTACACGGACATTTCTAAGGCTTTTGATCAGATAGATCTGAACCTGCTGATGAGTAAGCTTGATAGACTTGGCTTTTCCCCACCACTGTTGCAGTTGTTTCGCTCCTATCTCTTTGATAGAGAGCATCGTGTCACGTGTCGCTTCACTAGGTCCGGTCCATATGTTCCAACTTCTGGAGTTGCTCAGGGTGCCAAGTGGGGACCACTGCTATTTCTAATCTATATAAACGACTTAGCTGAGGCAATAAACTGTAATAAGCTGATGTTCGCTGATGACATGAAAATTCACTCTACGATAGATACGATGTTTGATTGTGCTGCATTGCAGAGATGTGTGGATGCTGTTTGTGAGTGGTGCAGTGGAAACGGCCTCTCTCTGAACGTTGATAAGTGCGTTGTGGTCACATTCACCAGAAAGCTGAGACCAGTCACGCATGACTATAATATAGGCCAGGTGGTCGTAAGGCGTGGTGAGGTTGTTAGGGATCTCGGAGTCGTCTTTGACAGTTCTTTTTCTTTCAGGTATCACGTGGATGATGTAATTTCGTCTTCACTCAGGATGCTTGGTTTCGTATATCGCACCTGCAGAGAGTTCAAGAGTGCTTCTTGTCTCAAAGCACTTTATTGCAGTCTAGTAAGATCAAAGCTGGAATATGCTTCATTGATTTGGTATCCCATATACAGCACTCACGTGAACAGACTTGAATCAGTCCAGAGAAGATTCTTAAAATTTTTGTCATTCACGCTTGATGGTGTGTATCCTCCTTAGGGGTTCGACCACAATTTGTTGTTGATCAGGCACGAGGTTATCTCGCTGGAGAAAAGACACACAGTGTTGAGTGTCAGATTTTTGTACAATTTAATACAGAATTCTATCGACTGCCCAGAGCTTCTTGAGCGACTCAAATTTTTGGTGCCTCGATTGAATGCGAGACACCATTCTACTTTTTACTGCGACACTCCCAACAGCAATGCTTTAATCAGGAGTCCGATATACACTGTGTGCAGCAATTATAATAGACATTCGACAGACAGTGATATTTTCTTTGATTCCTTTAATGTTATACAGACCAGTATTTTAAATTATTGTGACTAGTGATATTCTTCTGTGATTAATCTATTGTTGTATTTTCCTATGACTGGGCACTTTTGCCTGTTGGAAATAAATCCTTCTTATTCTTATTCTATTCTTATTCTTATTTGGTGGTTGACCTCTATTGCCTAATTAATTAATTCAGAATTACTTAACACTATCAATTTGTACCGCCATGCACGCACAGCGAGTGGTCTAATTAGCTGAAAGAAAGCCCATTTCAATCTTGCATGGATTCCAACCCTTTGACGGACGCTTCGACTTCCAATTGAAACTCGGCTTCCACTGTTTCCCTTCCTGACACAGGCAATCTAAATCGTGGATCTCGAACAACTCTCACAGCAAGCTACATGACCCACAGGTTAATAATAAGCCGAAGCTTGGAATAAGCTTGTAAAATTTGAACAAGTCAATTTGCCCCTCTGCAGGTGAATTAGTCGCGATGACGTGGCTCAACTTACTTTATTATAAAGCAAATAAGCAATTTAAGATATATTATATAGTACTGTGATAATTAATTATACTACCAATTGTGTAGAAGCAATACCTAGGCTACTATCTTTTACCAAATAATCACAACCAAATATCAAGTTTATATCTATGTACAAAACATTATCTTTTAAATAAATCTGTTAATATGACGTGCTAACTAATAGTACAGGAAAAATTGTAAAAAAGTCGGCAAAACCTCGGAATAAATATGGACGTCATGAAAATTTGATATTCTGTCCTGAATTGGGTGCTCTACAACATATCCAGAATCGCCAAAAATCGCACTCGGGGGTTTTGAGTTATTAGAGGGGGGGTAAAAAATTGCAACTTAAAATGGAGGGGATGGAACCTGTTGATCCATTGAAAGCAAATACGTTATTATTCGACGCATCATATCCCGCTGATACTATTTTGACACAAAAAGTGTCGATCATTGTTAAAGGGGGGTTGTGGGGGGGGGGGCGAAGCTCTGCCAGGTGGTCCATTTTGTTTTTCTGGCCATGTTGAACCGATCACGACAAGTTTGGTATCTTTTCCGACTAAATTCAATCTCCTAAACTCGAATTTGATGCGTAAGTTTGGATGAAAACAAGTTTGAACAAGTTAACTTGGGAAAACTTGTTTTTTCTTTGACAATTTTGACGATTTTTTTTTCACTGTTAGAGGTATTTATCTTTAAAAATATTTCAGGGGCGATTGGATTGAAGTGTATTCTCCACGAGAATCATCCACTTGATGTATAATTTTTTTCTCGAGTTTAAAAAATTGATTTGAACTTGAGCCGGCGCGGCGCGTCGTCTACTACTGACCAGAACACTACAGCATGCACCTTCAAATGAAAACACCTCAAACTATCAGAAAAATAATAACTCATCTTTGAAAATTGGAGGATTTGTGCAGAATTGAACTCTCTATAACATAGACAAAATCGCCATGAATCGCACTGGAGGGTTTTGAGTTATTTAAGGGGAGAGGTAACAGTTCATAGAGTATGAATCTTGCCAAAATGTTATCTTCCCCCTCGAATAACTCAAAATCCTGCATTGCGATTCGAAGCGATTTTGTCCATGTTATAGGGAACTCAATTCTGCACAGATCCTCCAATTTTCAAAGATGAGTTGTTATTTCTTCGATAGTTTGAAGTGTTTTCATTTAAAGGTGCATGCTGTAGTGTTCTGGTCAGTAGTAGACGACGTGGCGCGCCGGCTCAAGTTCAAAGCGATTTTTTGAACTTGAGAAACAAAACTATACATCGAGTTGATGATTTTCGTGAAGAATACACTACAATTTGTAAAAATGGTCCCTGAAAATTTTCTGAAAATGAACACTTCCAAGAGTAAGAAAAAAATTCGTCAAAACTGTCGAAGAAAAAACAAGTTTTCTCAAATTAGCTTGTTCAAACTTGTTTTCATCCGAATCTACACATCGGATACGAGTTCAGGAGATTGAATTTAGTCAGAAAAGATACCAAACTTGTCGTGATCGGTTCTACATGGCCAGAAAAACAAAGTGGACCACCTAGCAGATGTTCGCCCCCCCAATACTCCCCTTCAACAATAATGGACACTTTTTGTGCCAAAATAGTATCAACGGGATATGATTCGTCGAACTGTAATGTTTTTGCATCCAATGGATTGACGAATTCCATCCTCTCCATTTTTAGCTGCAATTTTTTACCCCCCCCCCCCCCCCCCCGCCTCCAATAACTCAAAACCCCCGGGTGAGTGGCGATTCTGGATATATTGTGGAGCACTCAATTCTTAACAAAATATCAAATTTCCAGGACGTCCATATTTTTCCCGAGGTTGAAATCTATCTTTCTTGTACTATAACCTTTTGTTGAGGGGAGATTGTATCGACTCCACAACTACCTCTGGGCACATGGTTCACTACACACAATAACTACTCTTTGACGCACCGTTCTAACGTGATTTTTAAATTACTTCAAACAAAGACGGTGCTAAAATCTGAATCAAATTGATAAATACAAGCTTTCCCAACGGGAAATTGGCTAAATCTTTAATCCTCTATTTAACACTCATCCCGCATCGAGACTCAAAAGGCACTTCCCCTGCTTCCTCGACTATCGACCAAAACTCTCCTCTCTCGTTTCTTCTTACTCTATTTAGTGCTGCCTTGTCACTTGTTATCTAAGGAATGTCAAAACTATCCCCTTGTAAACATCGGCCTGGTTTTTATAGCTTCACCATCTGTTTGGGCCTGGCAGCTTCGCGGTGTTTACAAAAGCTTTTAAACTTCGACTTATATTCTAACAAAATTTTGCATTTGCAAACTTTTTACATTTAAATAACTAGGCTCGTAACTCGTTAAAGGAATCAGTTTTTCTTACCCCCCGCCGCCTCACAGTGGGACGAAAATGACAATTTCCGCCAAAAACCCCTCAACCCTGTGAAGCTGTCAAATTTCACGTCGTGATTACAAGAAAAATCATTGAAAAATCTCATTTGATAAATTGAATAATCAACAGTGAATTGGTAGGAAGTTCTTGCACCCAAAACTTTGGGGGGCTCCTGCAGCCACTCAAGGCTTTGAGGAGCTCCTGCAGCTTCCCTAAGGGATGATTTTTTTGCTGCTTCAGCATCGACTTCAAGAACTTGAAAGACAATTTTGCCAAAGGAAGTTGCTTCTTCATCAAATGCTGTAGTTTCACACCTACCCCGGCCACTAGAGGGGTACAAGAGAGACATGACTTTTTCTTGGTGCAAGCGCTGAACACTGCTATCTATTCATGTTTGATGTCGTTGATGTCGTCACTGTCAGAATGATGCGCCGTCGGGAGCAGGGATCACGCGTCGGGACTGTAGGGTTACCATCTTCAAACGACACGAAAAGAGTACAGTGTGAGCGAAGCGAGCAAAATAGCGCCGCAGGCGAAAATTTTTCGGGAAAAGGGGCGTGATCAGTTAGTTTTGAATACGATGAAGACTTGAGGCGGATTCCCACTTGGAGATATTCGCAAAAAAATTCAGTGACACTCGTCAAATTCGAATTTTTGAAGGATTTACTGACTCTTCAAATTTGACAATTGATAATCAAAATCTTGCGATATTTCCACATAAGAATCCACTGTTTCGCATGTATTGCATATTGTATAATAATTATGCATGATGTCGTCCCAATGTAGAACACAACGGAAAAGTGGAATATAAACAAAAATATAGTCGATAGAAATTCGAAAATTCCTCATATTCTTGATTTTGGCCGCATGCGTGATTGCGTGCGAACGTGACAATAGGTACAGGGAATTTGGTTAGTGGTTACATTACTGACAGTATTGACACAGGTATCAATATCACCAATATCGCACTGCACAGTAGTCACAGTCACAGCACTGGACTGAGATTATTGGCCCAAGAACATACCTAATTTGTGGGGTCATTGATTATTCAATATTGTATGGTCTATAGCAATAGAAGAAAAAATGGGGAAAATTCGTCCGGATAAACTAAAAAGAGTACATTTGGCTTCAAAATGGGAAAAGTGAGAGTACGCTACTCTTTTACCTCAAAAAGAGTACCTGTACTTTTTAAAGAGTACGGTTGGTAACCCTAGTCGGGAGACAAAGTAGCTGTCAGATTTGCAGTGGGGGCTCCCTGAAATAACAAATTTTGGTCATCGGAGGGGATATGTGGGGTTTCATTTCTGACATAACGGAGGTCTGCGAACTCATTTCTCTGTGTGAAAATGTGATTGGTTTGAAACTGGAAAATATGGGGGGTCAAAATTATGATGATTGATTATTATCGACCATTTACGATTCGCATTGAACTGAGTTTTATTCCACTTTTCATTATAGTCCGGCGGCTTAGTAGATGGATCATGCACTTTGTGCCGAAGCTAATTTTATTTAATTTTTGTGAAATATGGTTAAGAATGAAAGTTTTGAGGGGTGGAGCCATTCTCAACTTTTACCAGGGGGGGAGGGGGAGGGAGTTGTTCTGGATTTTTGGGGGCTTTTTGAACTTTTTCTTTTGCACTTGATGTTGTAAGCGGAAGCAAGGTGTTTTCTAGATCTGTGATGGCTCAAGTTGACACATGTGGCCGATTTCCACTTTTTTCTAATTTCGAACCAATACCGGCAAGTTTGGTATCGTTTCCGACTAAATCACATCTTCTGAACTCAACCATGACTCAAAAAAATCGATAGCGACAAGTTCAAAGAAGTTGTGCAGAGAATATCATGGTTTTTTGTGCTCCTATTTGAAAACATTTTTTGGAGGTGTCTTAGACATTTGTGGTTGAATTCCATTTTAGGTCTATTATTTTGAACTATTTTGCGCCTAAGAAATGTATCTTAGCGAAGTCTTTTGTTTTTGTAAGAAAATAAAAAAATAAATTTTTAAACTTGTTTTGAGCATTTTTTTTCATAATTCAACAATGTCTGAAAGGTTATAAAAAATCATAATTGTGGTCTGTAGTGTTCTTGAGGAGTTCTGCGGGTTGAAAAGAAACCATAATCCCAAAGGACGGGAACCTTGATGGTGGTGTAGAAACTGGGGGGCGGGAGGGGTGAAAATTTTCACTCAAAATTTATGAACGGGCTAGAAACAATCTTTGTTCTGTTTTTCTGTTTCTGTTTTATTTCGCTAAAATTAATCTCTAACAAAACTCAAGGGGAGGCGGGGGGGAATCTTTCAATTTTGAGCTTAGTGACTATTCAGAGAACGTTACTGCAGCAGCACTAGCGGCAGTAGCTTGAATTTTGCGTGGGTTTCACAGGGATGATTGTACATTTCCACTAGGTCTGTGCACTATCGAACCCTCGAGCAGGGGAGGAAGTAAAGAACCCTCAGATACGTGGCTCAGCCTTTTAGGCCTCATCAGTGAGGGAAGAATCTCCAAGCAATGATGCTCGATTAGGAGGCGAGAATTAGGCTCTGGATTAAAAAAAAACTGCCAAACCTCTCATCTGAACCTCTCACCTCTCCCAATCAATGAAGAATGGGAAGCCCCCCCTATCAAAATCCTTCTACTAGATTACATATCATACAAACCTTTTGCCTCCTATGTTGATATACAGGGTGATTTTTTGAAAAGTTTCCACCCCTTGTTTCTCGCCGCCAAAATGTTTTACAGGAAAACGCCGAAACAGGTCAATTTTTGTTTCGAGGGGGTCATCTAGAGCACATATCACCAAATTTTTATCTTGAACCCCTTCGCCCCCGCCCCACCCTGCTTTAAAATTTCAAATAGCATGACCTACTTTGTGATACATCAAATTGAAGGCAATAAAATTCTCTTTCCGTTAAACATATTTCAAATTTTTTTAAACCACCCCTTAACCCTTCTGAAAATCCTCTTTTCGTTAATGGAAGGACAATGTTCCCCCTATAAACTCTTGATTCCTGAGAAATAGACTTCCCAGCAAAAACAGGTCGATTCTTATTTCAATGGGGTCATCTTAGACACGAGTGGCCAAATTTTTATCTTCAACCCCTTCGCCCCCACCCTACCCTACTTTAAAGGGGTGGTTTAAAAAAAATAGAAATATGTTTGACGGAAAGAGTTTTATTGCCTTCAATTTCATGTATCACAAGATAGATAATGCTATTCGAAATTTCAAAGTAAGGTAGGGTGAGGGCGAAGGGGTTGAAGATAAAAATTTGGCCAGTCGTGTCTAAGATGACCCCATTGAAATAAGAATCGACCTGTTTTTGCTGGGAAGTCTATTTCTCAGGAATCAAGAGTTTATAGGGGGAACATTGTCCTTCCATTAACGAAAAGAGGATTTTCAGAAGGGTTAAGGGGTGGTTTAAAAAAATTTGAAATATGTTTAACGGAAAGAGAATTTTATTGGTCTTTGAGCATGATGTATTGGGAATCATTTTTAATTTTTTTGGGTCGCTGATTTCATTTCTTAATACAAAATTTCATTTCTTAATACAAAATTTCAATTGAATTGGAATTCGGGGAGATGGGAGATATCTCCCATGTACTTAGATCAGCTACATCTCAGCTCGTAACTCAATCAAAATTTTGCATTGAGAAATGAAATTAGTGACCAAAAAAATAGTAGGAATGATGCTCAACACCCCACATTCCAAGACCAAACTAACCTAATTCAAGATGCGCACCCAAGTACAAAGAACTACAGCTCCCACTGGGCTTCTGGTTGACGTATCGCTTCGGCAATGGGGCAATGGCAGCATCTCATTGTTGTCATAAATTTATGCTGAAATGTATTTTTTCAAGGTTCACGGCAAATGCTTGCGGACCAAAGAGTAAAAAATCTCCATTTCATGAGCCCCCTAAATTTGACAAAATTTCATTCTTATGCAAAAAAGTAAACTCTCTGAGTCTAAAGGCGGTCGAAATCATATTCCTTTCTTCTTTGAATGGCCACTGCAGCGAGTTCCAAGAACTTTTCCAATTCGAATAAATCCGTCATAACTCGACTTCTAGTGAACGCAGCGCCTCAACAATAGCGGAATCGTGACTCGCCAGCTCAGCCTAATCAAATGTGCAGCAAAAGTGTTGAATGCGAATTGTAAATGTTCGATAATCAATAATCATGATTTTGACCCCTCGTATTCTCTAGTTTCAAACCATTTATATTTCTTCAAAAGGAAATTAATTTGCAGACCTCGATTATGTCAGACATTATACCCCGCACATTCCCTTCGATGACCAAAATTTGTTAATTCAGGAAGCCCCCATTGTAAAATTGACAGCTCTACCTTGTCTCTCGACAGGCGCATCATTCTGACCGTGCGACATCGTGATCAGCAGGCTCTAGTTATCCAGAAATGACATAAAACATGATTCGATAGCAGTGTTTAGTGTTTGCAGCAGAAAATAGTCATGTCCCCCTTGTACCCCCCAAATATAGAAGAGGGTAATCGGAAAGAACAGCGGGCCAAATTATTCATCTTGGATCTATCTAGGAACAATAGTGCCGAAGTTCTTGTTTGTATCACAAAATGCAGGATGGTCCCAGATTATGTTGTGAACCTCTAGTACCTACTATAAACTCCTTGCGGTATTGTTGAGAAACACACTAATCCCAACGCTAATCCTTGTTTTAAGGATATAGGGACAAAGATTTTGCCATTAGTCATCCCCTGGGAAGCACACCTCGTGTTTTCTTGGGGATTTCACGGGGAGCGAATAACCTGCGTGAAAAATTCACAATTTCCTTTTCATATTTATGGGCGCCCTTAATCCCTACTTCATCCAGCTACTTAACTTTTCCTTGGAGCCGCACGGCGTCGAGCCGCCCGGAAAATACACCAAACCACTATCCCCTCTTGTTGGCAGAGGCGACGCGTGTGCGAGTGATAAATTTCCATGGAAAACGTTCCGGCAGTTGAGCACTAATCCGTCTATTGTTAATAGGTTTCCGGGGTCTGTGCGGATGTCCGCACACCGCCTTCCATCGCCCGACAAAACGCTTAATGAGCTAGTCTGCATAGAAAAATCATCAGTTGTCCCGTGCGGACAATGCTTCTCGAAAGGCCTCACAAGATTTCCAAATCTCCATAGCTTTTCCGTCGCTGTAATTTATCATGTCTTTCGGAGATGACGCCGCGTGCAAAGAAAGCAACAATGGGAGAAGATTGTGGATTTTTTCCGCCAGGAAACCTGTCAGCTGGCTAATTGGATGTGTGATGTTGATGTTATTGAAATATTGCAAGGAGCGCTTTTTCATAAATTCGAAGTGATATTTTCATAACGTCAGAAGTTTATGAGGCCGCAGATGCCACCGTCACATTTTTCACGGTATATAGTGAAAAGCGATTGGGACACCTCTGTTTGCTTGACGAAGTTTTTGAATGATGAGGTGAAGATAGTTACAAAACTCCCCTCTTTGTCTTTTATACAGACTTTGTCAGGTAGGTAGGTAAGTATACATACTAGATGTAGTGGGCTGTGGTGACAGTAGACGTTTAGTTTAGATATGTTCTAGAGAACTAGAACCTGTATTTTCGTACCAGATAACTTCCTATCCCATACGGCTCTTTTTCTGTCGGCAGTTTGGCTTCTTGTTTGCTGCTTCCAATGGCTTGCAGTCACCGTTTCTTGTTGTTTTTTGATATTCTGCAATGGAATATAGAGTCGAATCATGGTAAATGATTGATTGATTGTGCAATCTTTTCTGTAAAAAGAAACACTCTCAAAGTCTCGCTCAAGCTGATGAGTTCTTCGAAACGAAACAAATCTGATGGCTACTTCCGAGGTAAAAAATATATTATCGCTGATCGAAAATTTCATTCATGAGTAAGTATTATACAGGATGTTTGCAAACTTGGGATATAAAACTGAACCGCAATTAGAGAAATACTCCAGAAGTATCCCAAAAATGTTGACAAAAATGTAGGATTTTAATTTTTGAAAATATGAAGGGGCAAAAGGTGGTCCTTCGCCCCCTCTGTTTTCGTTATTTTGGAAGATTTCAGTCACTCTTTTCAACAGACCAAAAAGCAATGTTTTGGAACCTTTGAATGTGTTTCATAATTTTTTTTACTTTACAGGTGAACCGTAAGTCCTGAAAATCAATCCCAGTTTTTTACAAAAATGCATGCAGAAAATTCTATATGGGAATTTTTTGTGTTATTTGTTGCTCTACATCAGTTTTGTAACCTCTAGAACTTTTCAAGAGCATTTTCGAGAAAAAAATAGATTTTTGAGATTCATTACTCACCCTGTACGCTAATAGTGCAAGCGGTACACACCTAAAAACACATCGATACTGCATTTTGGAGTGCAGTAACGAGATTTGGTATGGGCATACTTTATACCAAGACAAGCGATTTGACCCGCAGCACTCGATATTTTGTCCCTTAGGGGGCCAATGGGAGCCCTCCAAATTTTCAAGATGCAAGAACTTTCACATGACGATCATTGAGTATCGTCATGTATGTCATAAGTGAAGCTTACGGGTCTATTGAAAATATTTTCATCAATTGTCGTTGTGTCCGATTCATTCTTCACACTTGAAAAAAAATTTCTTTGGCAGAGGTCAAAAAACTGTTTTTAATTTTTCTTCTATGCAAGGAGACGAAAAATTCATATGTTCTGTTGCGTTCCCAACTAAATCGCATTCCCTCAACCTAATTATAAAGAAACTTTTCTTGTAATGGTATTTTTCAAAGAAGTGGTGACCTCTTCAGTACCTCTTTTCCAAGAGCATTTCTTTCTATGTTCCCACTGGATATCACTCGTAATTTTTGCAGGAATGGAGACCTCGAACTCTTTTCCTGGTGGTTTCGAAGCAACATGACTCTAAAACGCCCAAGGGAGCCCAAAATTTTTTTTTCTGCTGGGCCGTCCAACTTACGATATTTTGATTTTATAGTAGGAGAGACGCGGAACAGTATTCAATCCAGGCTGCAGGCAAAGGCGATTTGGTTTCAACAGAAAATATTCTTCCATGCCGTGTTTTATTGTAGTACCACAAAACGCAGAGTCGTTTGGTGTAAGTAGGTATATTTTCCGGTAGAACTTATTCGCCTAGACTAGATCTTATTTATTTGCGCGTCTCCCCTACTACAAAATCAACATGCCAAAAATTTCACGGCCCAGCAGAAAAAAAAGTTTCAGGGCTCTCTTGTATGTTTTGAAGCCATGTTGCATGGAAATTACTAAGAAAAGAGTTCAAGCTTCTCATATCAGCGAGAATTGACAGTCTTATCCACTAGGAATATTGAAAAAAATGCTGTTGAAAAAAGTGTACTGAAGAGGTCACCTCTTCTTGCATGGGAAAATGATATTGCGAAAAAATTGTCTTCATATTTGGGCTTACGGAACGCGATTTAGTTGGGAACGCAACAAAACATATAAATTTATCGTTTCCTTGCACAGCAGAAAAAATAAAAACAGTTTTTTTTGACCTCTGCGAAAGAATTTTTTGTTCAAATGTGAAGAATGAATCGGACACAACGACATTTGATGAAAACATTTCCAATAGACCCGTAAGCTTCACTTATGACATACATGACGATACTCAATGATCATTTTGTGAAAGTTCTTGCATCTTGAAAATTTGGAGGGCCCCCATTGGCCCCCTAAGGGACGAAATATCGAGTGCTGCGGGTCAAATCGCTTGTCTTGGTATAAAGTACGCCCATGCAAAATCTCGTTACTGCACTCCAAAATGCGGTATGCTTTTGCGTACCGCTCCCACTATAAACAAACTTACAAAACACATTCAAAGGTTCAGAAAATTTGCTTTTTGGTCTGAAAAAAAAACGTAATTCTTTCAAAATAACGAAAATAGAAGGGATCGAAGGACCACCTTTTGGCCGTCAATATTTCCAAAAATTGAAATCATAAATTTTTTTCAACATTTTTCTGGCGCTTTAGAATCTTTTCTCTACCTTTTATTTATTTATTCATTTATTGGTTCGAAAGGGAGTAAAAACCTTTTATAGGCGCCAGGCAGCCCTATTGTTGCCTGATAGTGTGGGAGTCTTCCCGTAAGCATACCCACTAAAAAGCCCCCTCGTTGCATACCTGAGCACTCGGTACCGCTTTCGCATTTCATCAAGGTGCTCAAGCTCTTTATTCTATTGCCCCTTCTTTCGCCGTTCTTCCTCCCCCTTGCCTCTTGCTATTGTTCTCAGTGACCCCGTTATATCATCCCAGTGTTTGCTAACGACTTTGGAGATCACCATCTGTGTCCGCCCTTCCAGAGCCCTTCTACGTATGCGACGCTTGTTACTCCGGTTCCCATTCTCAAGCGAAGTAACTAGTCATAAAATACATTCCACAGTGCTGGACCCAGCACGGAACCCTGGGGTACTCCACTGGGTATTCGGAGCTCACGCCCGTTTGGCGTGATTATGTGGCGGTTTGACAGATATGCTTAGATAATCCGGATTAAGTATGTCACGGCGGAATTTCCCACTCTGAACCCGTATTGATGTACGTGAAGGCCGTTTTTTTTTTCTCATTTCATCCGCTAATCGGTTCTTGATTGGGAATTCCAGGAGTTTTACCAGCTGTGTCCAGTAGAGGTTACCACACTGAAGAATTCGGCTGCTTCTTGGGTTTTTTGAACAGAACTAACCTGGAGGTCTTCCATATTGCGGGAAATTCTCCTCGCAGTAAACAGTTATTTATCTCTTTCGCGAAAGGTATTGCGACTGTTAGTCAGGGGTCATCCGGTATCCCGTGGGCTCCTTCGTGAAGGGGACAAGAGACCTTTAATTTCTTATAGTCCTATATGTGGAGATACCGAAATGCTTTGGTGCCACTTTCAAAATGGCAGCGTACCGATTTGGCGGCCACCTAAATTTTGACAAGATGTTCCATAATGCAAAAATTCCAACTCGGTAACTAAAAGAGTTATAGTGATGAAAGTCACGAGGTAGATAACAATTCAATGCTTGTTAAGATAAACAAATCGCATCTTCATATCTTGAGCCGTTCCTGATAAATTCTGATATTAGTGGTCAGTTGCATAAAAATTGTCATTTTTTAATAAATCAATGGATTTCTCAGGAACGGCTCAAGAAATGGAGATTCGGTTTGTTTTATCTTAACAAGCATTGAAATGTAAATCTACTCTGTGACTTTTAACACTATAACATTTCGATTACCGAGTTGAAATTTCTGCATCATGGAACACCTTGTCAAAATCCAGGTGGCCGCCAAATCGGTACACTGCCATTTTGAAAGTGGCACTAAAACATTTCGGTGACTTCATACATTATGAGAATATCAAAAAAATATTTGCCAGGCATGCCTCTCACGGGGAAGCACACAGCACCTGAGGCAATAGGGATCGTGAAAATCACTGATTTTCTAGTTTTTTTTCACTTTTTGGAAAAACTACTTGGCACACATGCAAATTTTGGACAATAGCAAATAGAGAACATCAGTCCATACCTGATCAAAAGAAAAATCATCAAAATCGGTTGGAGTCGAGCGAAAATAGGCGTAAGTTGAGTGTGAATCCATGTTACCAAAATCAAATGGTCGTCATTTTGGAACGACGGCATTTTGAAATTGGTACTAGAGCATTTCGGTGTCTACAGAGACCATAGAAGTAGTAACCAAAGAATCACACGTATAACTACCTCCTGAAAAAACACACGGCACTTTCCTTCCTAATTTTACCATTTTTCGTGAATATCGCTCTTTTTACCCTACTGTATCACTTGTGGCCATTATTTTCCCAGCAAGCTGAATTTTCAGTGAACTTCATTTATTGTAGATGCTGTTAAGATCAATACAACTTGAATTAGGTTGAGAAACATTCAAGAAACCTATAGGATTAAAAGTTATCATAATTTTCAATTTTTTTTCCCAATTTCGGTCAAACAGATTGATATAAATGATAACCGATGACAGCAGCGGATAAAGAATATGAATTCACGTATTTTTTGAAAAAAAAATTCAAATCGGGTGAGAATGAGGCAAGTTAGGTCCGGATGAATGTCACCGGAAACAAATGGCGGCCATTTTGAAATGACGCCATTTTGAAAGTGGCACCAAAACATTTCGGTATCTCCACATATAGGACTATAAGAAATTGAAGGTCTCTTGTCCCCTTCACGGAGGAACCCAGGGGATCCGTTTTTCGAACCTATGGTACCTGACTATGATTGTATGCTTTTCTTCATGCGTGGATCCTTTGGTTCCACCATTACTACCTTGATCGCTTTCTCGTTCGCTTCTTATGGGTTTCCAATCATTATCCATGTCTGCGTATACACTATATCATCCCATTTTTCCCGTTCCAGGACTTGCCACTCCATTAGTGTCCCGATACTTTCTAGCGTCTGGATAACCTTTTTAGGGGCGTATTCTTGATTCCAGGCCATAGTTTGGGTTCCACGATCTCAACTGGCTGGGTTTTGTTGTGCTGTTTCTGGGCTTTTACTGCTCATTTTTGACCTTTCCGGCATGGGGTCCCTACCAGGGGCCTCTTCGTGCGCCTCCCCCGCCCCCGCCGATGCAGCTCTTTAGGGTCATCACAGTTACTTGAGCTCCTCCACTGTCGACAAGGTCTTACAGCACCTAGGAAGGGATCATTTCTCTACCTGCACTTCAATTTTCTACCCCAAGTCTGCAAACACCCTGCATAGATGAATATTCGGTCTGGTACCGCGATCGGCAGTCCATTTCAAATACAGGTTCATCAGTATTATACAAAAATTACAAAATACGATCCTATTTGGCCGCGTGAATAAAAGTAGCCTTTGGTTTTGTCCAGCTTCACCTAGGAGTTACTAGGAAAAATTTGCTCAGTGACTCCTAAGAAAATTGAAGTGAAGAGCTACTTTTTATTCAAACGGCCCATTGGCGTAGATCGATGCCTAAATAAATAAAATTAACTGCTGCCCAGTTGAAAACTCATTCAAAAAATCTTAGGCATCAAAATAAGAAGATAGAATTAAGCTCATCAGAGTCCATTGCTACAAATCTTGGTATATTGTGACGCTATTTTCGTACCAGACAACTTTCGGCAACCGCATTACTTATCAGGATATGTGAGCAATCACAGTGCGTCCACACGGATTTTAGTGTCATTGTTGACGGGATACCGCTTTCGTGGAAAGTCATTGGCTTCCTTGCAGTTCTCAGGGTTGCAAGTAAGTTAGTTTCCTCTACAGTAGTTTTGGGTGTGTCAAACGGATGGTCCATAGTGCTGAATACAATGCATTACACTAACTACTCATCGTCCGCTTGTTTGCTGTGTTGCAGCGTCGGTGGCTGGGCTGGTCGTCTGTGTGTCGTGCGTTGTGTTTTGTCCCACATTAGTTTTAAATTGAAAATTGTTGTCTCACAGCAGCCTGTTCCAGCAGTCATGGATTGCAATCACTTGAATGTCAAATGTCGAATGTCAGATCACCCATATGCACACTCTAAGGGTACTCACAGGTGAGACTTCCGTGCGGCGCCACCTATTATCGACCTTTCGCAATGTAAATACTAGAGGAAGTTGTGGCCGCGTTCGACGTTAGCTTCATCTAGTATTAGAGCTACATAACTGTTGACTGGTAAAGCCACACTCGATACCAGATGAATTCTTCTTATTCAGTTGATGATCATATTAATCAGCCTCAAAGTTGAAACCCTATCAATCCGTTGGGTACAGAGACACAAAGACCACTGCCTCACTGGAAGATTAACGACTGCCTCGTCTACGTACTATAACGAGCTGTACTTTTTTCTCGCTAGGAATGAATGTCATAGATTTGGTCCCGGGGCAGAAGCCACGTTTGGAATATCAGTGCACAGCGAACAATCCAATATTACTGCTAGGTATTCCAGCAGCATGGGCGCCCGCAGGATTTTTGTCAGGGGGGGGCAAATAGCTTTAGTTAGAGAACGTCACATACCTACCTGGCCTAATTTGCGAAGTCCTTCAGATTAGCGCCGCAGGCGAAATTTTTTTCGAATAATAATAATAATGGTGATAATAATTATTGTGCGAAAAATAAGGAAATATATTTGAAAATTAAACTTAACTTTAGAGAAATTGCTTTCAATCCAAAGCTCTTGACAGTGTTTATACCAAACGGGAAAAATAACATAATCATTTCACCCTATATTGGGCAGTGGAGCTGGTAGCTGGAATGCACAAATTGCAGATCGTTACCTACCTACCTACCTATCTACCTATTTTATGACTTTACGGGTAGCCATCTAATTTAGGTAGAAGCCTAATGAAATTTCAAATTGCTCTAACAATTCAAGAAAATGTAAATTACCCTCTCAAAGTTTTTTCTTTCGAAAATGATTTTTTTTTTCCTTTCTCTAAATTTTTTTTTTTTCGTAAGGAAGAATTTATTCAGCTGCTCCGGAGCCAGGGGGGGGCAAGTGCCCCCCCTTGCCCCCCCCTCCGGGCGCCCATGTCCAGCAGCCACGCCGCCGGATTTGATGTGACGCCATGAACCGACAAATTGGAGCTATTATTCATCTTTCTGCTAAGGTTGCTCCTAATTGCGTCATAAATATAATAATGACTGCCTTATTTTCGCAGACCCAACCAACGCTAAACTCTCAACACTTCTCATCATCCTTATTTTATGTATCCGCTCTGCGGAACTGGAACATCTCTTCTGCTTATTTTTTCCCATCCATCCTTTGTCAATGGCCAGTACAGAAAGCTCGCGACAGCGGCGACAAAACTTTCCAGAAACTTGCGCGCGAGAAGGAGGGATTTTTAATTTATCGGGTACGATTGCTGCTCCCTGTTCCCACTTAGCATCTCTCGAAAGTATAAAAGAAAAAGAAAAGAAAAATCGTCGTCGTCGGCGTCTTCGAACGCTTTGATGGCCATTCTTTTTTTGTTCATCTCTTCCTCTTCTATAATCTCAATCTCAGTTTCGAGTCCTGAATCGTCACGTTTCTGCGCCGCAATTAGTAAAAGTCTTTCTGGTGCGACTGGGCTGCTGATGGGAATATCATGGAATTAGGTTTTGTCTCGTTTCAATTCCAGGTGGGCAATTAGAGTTTCGCACGCGCGGAATCGCAGTATGCTTCGACATTGCACAGATCCGTTAACAAAAGCCGTCGTTGCTGGCTATACAGCAAACCTCTCGAAAGCTCGCGTGCGCTTCGGGACGTTGAAATTGAACACGTTAAAAAATAGGAAGCATCATGCTAATGATAACAACTATTTTGTTGAGGTACTGGTATTTAGAGCGAGCGCAGGAATTTCATAATGGCAGTATAATGAAAAATTCCCGAGCTGGATTCTGACCGGTCTAATTACGAAATTTCACTCAAGTAATTACAGCTTGTTTGCTTTTCTCGGGACGATGTAGGTACCTAGTTGTAGCCCCAGGTGCAGTATACTTATTGGGTATATTTTATCGCCCTGCGAAAACACGTATCTGTATTCCACAAAATATTTACAGGAAGGAAAACCTGATTCCCTTGTCAAGTTTCCTTGTTGAGAAACCTGTAGCGCTATTTTCTGCCGGATTTCTGAGAAAGCCTTGCCGCTTTTTCACCCCAACTAGTCCATCCCTGCAATTCACGTTTCCAAAATGATCTCTGATATTTCTATTATGATTGAAAGAACGCCACTGGAGATTCCTAATGGAAAATCATCCACTAAAAACGGGTACTTGGAAATTGGAAAATTGAGATTGCCATCAAACTCTTGCCTAGATTCAACCCACGACAAAAATATTTTGATGATAGTGTTACGAGCGGCGATCCCGTCCATATTGGTAAACACTCGATCTTTCTGGACTCTTCCGTCCATTAGATCGCAGTGTAGAAGTCTGGAGCGACCTGGTGCATTCCAGAGCGTTCGTGTGTGTGAAACTGAATGGAGACTCGAATGCCTATTCAGGCATCTGTCCATTTTGGTGGAGGCGCCGCTCTAGAACCCGGCAGAATTATACGGGTAATGTGTATGATTATTCAGGAATGGTCTAGAAACCGCATATGCCGGTCCACTATGGAATTTGCTGGAAGTAGACAGAAAGTTCGGGAACACTATTCAGAGGCCTTATATATGGCAGCTCGCGGCAGTATTGGATTGGAATGCGAAGTGGTAACGAGTGCGAAACAAGCGAATTCCCTGCGATATAATTCCAAGTGAATAATTGTTGGCGTGTATCCATTGTAGTACGCAGAAATGAACAGTGTGTGTTTTCAAACAATTGTGTCAATTATATTCGAACCCGTACGCGAGATTCGTAACAATACGTACACTGGCCGCTATAGAAATCGGGTCGAATATACTCATTCGACCTACGTTTACACCGTAATACTAAATACTAAATTCGACTCAAATAACTTAAGTCCACGTAGTGTAAACGCTCACGGACAAGGACCAAGTAGCTTATGTCAGGTCTCCGGTTAGCCCTGGATTCTATGGCGGCCAGTATTTTAACAGTGCTGTTGCACTTTGACTCTTTTATTTATTATCAGGAACATTGTATCAAAATTCGATGCGGCTTTCAAGGCGGCGCTGGTATTTCCTTGAAAGAATTCAACCTGGAGAATTGAAATTGCACTTTTCTTTGAACATACCTACAGGGCATTTACCACCAGACGTTCTCACAAAGCGAACAATGTTGAAGAGGCTGGTGGAAGTGTTTTCTTGAATATTTAATCCGAATTTCTCTCGTCTGCAGGTGGAGACGAGACGTAAAACTCCAGTCGGGAGTATATTCGGAATTAATTTCCATCAGAGCCTGATGCGTGCACCCTCCCCGGCACGGCGTACCTACTCTCGATTACCTTCCGCCTCGTAATGGGAAATATTAAGAGAGTTCTATCATCAAAGGCGTACGTATCCAACGGATATACGTACACGTGTGCACAGGTAGAACATCACATGGGAGTACCTACGCCTACCCACAGTAATTATTAACAAACAATATTCGATTTCGATGTGATGCCTCAATAAAGCAGCTTCATGTAACTAACAACTTTGGCTAATGTACCACCACATTAATTAATAAAACCCCTTTACGCAGTCTACATCCTGATTCTATTATGTCTGGCGTCCAACAGGGAGTGTCGCACAATCACTGCATTGCCAGGGCGTTGTAAGGGGAGTCGGACAACTTGGCGACAACCAACTCATCGGCAGGATAACTTGCCGACACCCAAATCATCGACAAGACAATTCACCGACAAGACAACTCGCCGACAGAACAACTCGCCGTCAGGGCAACTCACCGACAAGACAACTCATCGACAGGACAACTCGACGACAGGACAATTCATTGACAGAACGACTCATCGACAAGACATTCACCGACAAGACAACTCGCCGACAAGACAACTCGCCGACAAGACAACTCGCCGACAAGACAACTCACCAACAAGACAACTCGCCGACAAGACAACTTACCGACAAGACAACTAGTCGACAGGACAACTCGCCGACAAGACAACTCATCGACAGGACAATTCATCGACAGGACGACTCATCGTCAAGACAACTCAGCGACAGGACAATTCATCGACAAGAGAACTCATACAATAACTTTTAAAAACTTACGAAAATGAAAATAATCAAAATCGGGGTAAAAATTTTGTTAGAAATCTGATTTGGTATGTCTGAGTCCATACTACAAGTCTGCATAGATCTCGTTCAAGATGTTTATTCATCTTGCAATCTTGAGAGATGGAGTACTTGATTGGGATAGCTTTCCTCCAATACATCGTTCTACATCTACTGAAATTACAGAAAAAAAGTTTTGGTCTTCGCTTCTCTCCACGTCACCCAATTAGTGCAGTAAAGATAGGTTTTGAGGTTGAAATAATTATTTTATGAAATTTTGAAGCTGTCATCGATTCAGAATTCCATCCTCTACCATGTACTCAAAATCCCCGAAAATCCCACTCGAGCATTTTTCTTGCGCCGCTGACAAAGTATATCATGTTTGCTGCAGCAAGTCCAAAAATTGTATCCTTGCTATTTTCAACACACCCTAGGGGCACAAATTTTATGATGGTGGGCGACGTAAAAAACATTTTTTTCTAGGCTTTTGCGCTTGGTTCCGCGTGTAGTCGAATGGAATTAAGTTACAGAACAGTTTCAGCGATCCATCCATTCATAAATTGTCAATCATATTGATTGGGAACAATGAATAAAACGCTGTTGAACTTCACACTTAAATTGGCTTATTTCTTCGGGAGCTGTCATTCCTAGAATGACAGTATCAAAAAAAACAGATTTCATGAAAAGCTTCGGAAAATACAAATTAGTGAATAATGGTACACAGCAGATCAATTCACATTTTCTTAGATGGAAAAATCATTAAAAACTGTGCCTTTTTTTGACACTCCGAAGAAATTTTTTTTTAACCCGAAGAACATGCGTACATGTCGACAACTGTGTGTCTCTTGTCAAGATTTAGTGTAGAGTCAAATGATTACTTTTTGAAATGTGTGACGATATTTACCGATGGTTTGTGGGAGTTCCTGCAACTTCAAATTTTTAAGGGGGTCCTTGGGCCCCCTTAACCAAAATATGGTGAGTCGTCGTGTTTACATTTAAAAAGAAAACCATGAAGGCCACTCATACCAAATTTCATGCCTCTATCACAAATCAAACAGATTTCAATTAACTTGGTCATTAACCCTCGGATTATCTTTAATCAACACTGTTAGGGTCTGGCCACACATACGCTCCACTCACGCCACACTCACACCACACTCACGCTCCGATCCAGGGACGCTCAAATCCTGGGGGTGGCCACACATGCGCTCCAACGAAATCCACCCGCGCTCAAAATACGGCATGGAAAGTTCACGCTCTCTCTTAAATAGCCATAGCTCGAAGGCCGTAAGCGATACGGCAGTGATTTTTTCACTGTTGCTGAAGTAAAACCCGCCTTTAATTTCTGTATAAATTGTTTTCTATTCACTCATGTAGTTTCTGAAATACATATCATCAAACATGAAGATCGCACCACGAAAGTTTTTCGGCATAAAGAGCGCCGCGGTCAAATTCCGCACGCTTTGACATGAATTCCGATAGCTCGAAGACCGTGAGCGATACAGCAGTGATTTTTTTACTGGTGCATGAGCCAAACCCGCCGATTCGTTCTGTATCAATCGTTTTCCATTTACTTATGTAGTTTTTGGGATATATCAACATACATGAAGGTCGCACAAAAAAGTTTTGCCGCAAAACAGAAAAACTTCAGCATGCGGGGACCGTCATTAAATTTTCAAAATAAGTACATACATATGCGAGAACTAAGAAAGAAAAAACTCGAAATAAATTTTGAGAACTGGAATCACTCAAATCGGACGATCCGTTGGCGAGATAGAATTTTTTTAAGTTGAAGGAAGATCGCACCACGAAAGTTTTTCGGCATAAAGAGCACCGCGCTCAAACGGCTGGAGCGCCGCGGTCAAATTCCGCACGCTTTGACATAAATTCCGATAGCTCGAAGACCGTGAGCGATACAGCAGTGATTTTTTTACTGGTGCATGAGCCAAACCCGCCGATTCGTTCTGTATCAATCGTTTTCCATTTACTTATGTAGTTTCTGGGATATATCAACATACATGAAGGTCGCACAAAAAAGTTTTGCCGCAAAACAGAAAAACTTCAGCATGCGGGGACCGTCATTAAATTTTCAAAATAAGTACATACATATGCGAGAACTAAGAAAGAAAAAACTCGAAATAAATTTTGAGAACTGGAATCACTCAAATCGGACGATCCGTTGCCGAGATAGAATTTTTTTAAGTTGAAGGTAAGTTGAAACTAGGGTTACCATGCGTCCGGATTTACCCGGACTTGTTTGGGTTTTTGAGGCGTCCGGGGAAGTCCGGCCGGAAAAGTTGATAGCGTCCGGGAAAATGAAATCATATGATCGCCTATCGGATAACGCATGCCGCATACCGCCATACCCAACAGCTGATTTTGTTGTTTCGAATTTGGCGCATCGTGTTGCGCGCAGTGACTCAAGGACGTCTCAGTGACTTTCAGCAGTCGTACCACCATAACCGATAATGATCAAGTCGGCAAAGCAAATCCTCAATTTATTTCTTATTTTGATCTTCCGATCCTTGTGGCACGATTTCTTTTGCTAACTTGCTAACCTTGCAGTTTGTCTCGAAATTTCATAAAAAAGTGAAAAAAATAAAAAAATCAAAAAAGTCATGCTCGAGGGTGCTCTGTGCACCTACCTAAAAATGTCCGGATTTTGTCCGGATTTTGAGAATTTATTGTCCTGGAAACTAAGAAAGGCTTATGGTAACCCTAGTTGAAACTGAAAAATCGACATCTCCGAATTCCAGGCAAAATTAGCTTTTGGGTAGAACATGTTTATAAGTGGCCAAATTTGTGCCAGGTTGGTCCTAAAGGATCTCCTCCACGACATATCAAAAGTCCTCGAGAATCCCGTGTCTGTTTGTCTACTTTTTACGGCCTTTTAACCCTAAGTAAGAATATTACGTACTTTATAACATGATTCAAAACCAAGTGACGTGAGCAAGCTTCATGGCACAGTGGGAGAGCCTTTGCTAACCAGTCGGAAGGTCGGGGGGTCGAATCCCGTCAAGGGCAACTCTTTTTTTGACGGAATTGATACTTACCTTTTCAAAAAGTCGTACAAAATTGAATCCTACTCAATTCTAATCATATCTTACTGTTTCGCAAGTACCGTGAGTACGATCGCGCGAATTTTGAGTTTTTCTCCCTAGAAAAAAAATGCAGATTTCTAACTTTTCATCTCCCGAATAGATTTTCACCATTTTTTTTTGAGGAAACAAAATCAAGAACATTTTCCGACAATTTCAGTGGAAATCTGTCCATTTTTCCGAGAGTTTTCCACTTGAAAACGCATAATCTTTCATATTATGCAGTGCAAATCCATTGTACGAATTCCGGGCTGGTTCGCCCTGCCTGACTGAAACATCGGGGTTGCCTTGGTCTGATAATGACACCACCGGCCTCGGTCGTTATGGATACGAGTGTTTGGGGTTTGAATCAACAAGTTTTTTCCGAGAGTCTCTCAAAACGTTTAAAAAAAGCTACGTACACGAGGTAAGTAGAGATTTATTTATATATTTATTTGTTAAACAATATCTACACATGTTACCTCGTAGTGTCTACCTATACCCAGTTTTTTTGACGAATGCAGTGAATAATTGAATAAATAAGTAAATGTGTAATTGAAATATTGCTTCCGATTTTCACAATTTTTGCTCGGGAAGCTGCTAGACTTCAAAAAAACGAGCGATAATGCAGCAATTGACACAACAATCGTAGAATGATTTGTATAGGAAGATACGTACGGGGCAGAAAGTAATTAATTAGTCCTTCCAACTATTGCTAGTCCGGCGGCTTAAAACCGTATTTATATGAAATTTTTGAGGGATGGAGCCGTTCTCAATTTTCACCAGGGGGGAGGGGGGCAGAGGACGTGGTTGTTCTAGCGCTTTGTGTCATAACAGATTTTTCATGTGGTGTAAGGTATGTACGTGTAGGTAGGTACCTCTTTCTTCTCTTGGGAGGGGGGGGGGAGGGAGGTGACTGGGGGCTCGCTCAAATAGATAGGTATACAGGGTGTTTCAGGGATGATAGCAAAAAATTTAACTGTGCGGGTAGATCTCGTCAAAATATGACGTAAACCTATATACTGTTTTTCAAAGTTCGGTTTAATGACGAAGGTACAGCCCTCCAAAGTTCACTTTTTTCGGATTTCAAAAATTTGTAACTCAGGAACGTTTCGACAAATTTAGCATTAATTCAGCATAAGCTGGTTTGTCATAATCATCTATCAACCTGCCAAATTTGGAGAGAATCCAATCAGTGGCGTAGAAATTATGAGGGGTCACCTCAAGTCAACTTTTCTTCGGATGCTTCTAAATTATTGACCCTCATAACTCCTACTTCACTGGTTGGATTCCTTCCAAATTTGGCAGGTTGATAGATTATTATCACAAACCAGCCTTTGCTGAATCGAAGCTAAATTTGTCAAAACGTTCCTGAGTTACAAATTTTTGAAATCCGAAAAAAGAGAACTTTGGAGGTCTGTATCTTCGTCATTAGGCCGAACTTTGCAAAATGGTGTATAGGTTTTCGCCATATTTTGACGAGATCTACCCGCACAGTTAAATTTTTTGCTATCATCCCTGAAACACCCTGTATACCTATCTATTTGAGCGAGCCCCCAGTCACCTCCCTCCCCCCCCCCCTCCCAAGAGAAGAAAGAGGTACCTACCTACACGTACATACCTTACACCACATGAAAAATCTGTTATGACACAAAGCGCTAGAACAACCACGTCCTCCGCCCCCCTCCCCCCTGGTGAAAATTGAGAACAGCTCCATCCCTCAAAAATTTCATATAAATACGGTTTTAAGCCGCCGGACTAGCAATAGTTGGAAGGACTAATTAATTACTTTCTGCCCCGTACGTATCTTCCTATACAAATCATTCTACGATTGTTGTGTCAATTGCTGCATTATCGCTCGTTTTTTTGAAGTCTAGCAGCTTCCCGAGCAAAAATTGTGAAAATCGGAAGCAATATTTCAATTACACATTCACTTATTTATTCAATTATTCACTGCATTCGTCAAAAAAACTGGGTATAGGTAGACACTACGAGGTAACATGTGTAGATATTGTTTAATAAATAAATATATAAATAAATCTCTACTTACCTCGTGTACGTAGCTTTTTTTAAACGTTTTGAGAGACTCTCGGAAAAAACTTGTTGATTCAAACCCCAAACACTCGTATCCATAACGACCGAGGCCGGTGGTGTCATTATCAGACCAAGGCAACCCCGATGTTTCAGTCAGGCAGGGCGAACCAGCCCGGAATTCGTACAATGGATTTGCACTGCATAATATGAAAGATTATGCGTTTTCAAGTGGAAAACTCTCGGAAAATTGGACAGATTTCCACTGAAATTGTCGGAAAATGTTCTTGATTTTGTTTCCTCAAAAAAAAATGGTGAAAATCTATTCGGGAGATGAAAAGTTAGAAATCTGCATTTTTTTTCTAGGGAGAAAAACTCAAAATTCGCGCGATCGTACTCACAGTACTTGCGAAACAGTAAGATATGATTAGAATTGAGTAGGATTCAATTTTGTACGACTTTTTGAAAAGGTAAGTATCAATGGGGTACTTGCCTAATTTTTTTTTATTGGCTTAATCGATAGTATGGTTAAAAATAATGCACCCGTATTTTTGCTTTTTCCTAAATTCCCAAAATTGCGGCCGCAATGCGTGTTTTAAAAATATATTTGTGACGTCACAAATATATTAGATATAGAACATAGAAGGACTCTTTTTCCTCGTTGGGTTGGCAATGATAAAACGTCGCCAAGGTGCCGTTTTCAAACAACAAGATCTGAGTCTGACTGACAACGTCAAACCGCCGACCGTAATTTCTTCCTGTGCCCTTTTTTTTGCCTTTGACTGCTTTGATCGAGGCTTTGATCTACGCGGTAAGTACCTACTCGTTTTGTTCATTTCATGTTCAACCTAACTAGTCTCTTTCTTTAGTCTTCAGTGCTGTCCACCTAAAAGCCTTTCGCATGTTTGTCACCCGTGCTCTGACCTGGCTGACCCTCGGCTTCATTTCGGACATCAGTGTTCCTGCTCCCCACATTTTATTTGGAGATCCATCGCGTCCTCCCCACATGGATCTTTTGTAGCTCTAAAGTATTACCTATCCGGAATTGTATGCTAATGATGAACCTATAAAAGCTCACTGTTCATTTTCAGCCTCTTATTTCTGCGCTATTGGTGATCCTCCAGATTTTCCCCTGGAAATAATTATCTCGACTGAGACAGTGTTATAAGAGGTTTCTGGAGTCAGTTTCTTCGAAACCTTGTTCGACTTTATTGTCTAAATGCTCATGGTAAGAGAATTCGATAGGAAACCGGTTTTGCGATAGCATGTTCAAAATGACAGTGTCACAGTGACATCCCTGACATTCTTGATTATTCCATTGTCGCACAGTCAGACCAACCCCACTCAAAATCCCTGTCCTGGCGCGAAGCTTTTAGGAGGATTTTTCAAATTCGTTTTTTTCTGTATAAAACGACGGGATTTTTGTGAAATTCTCAGTAGAGTCCCCTTATCACTTATACTAGCAATCAAAAGTATTTCCAGCTGAATCTATTTCATTGGCAAGTACCCCATTCCGTCAAAAAAAAAGTTGCCCTTGACGGGATTCGACCCCCCGACCTTCCGACTGGTTAGCAAAGGCTCTCCCACTGTGCCATGAAGCTTGCTCACATCACTTGGTTTTGAATCATGTTATAAAGTACGTAATATTCTTACTTAGGGTTAAAAGGCTGTAAAAAGTAGACAAACAGACACGGGATTCTCGAGGACTTTTGATATGTCGTGGAGGAGATCCTTTAGGACCAACCTGGCACAAATTTGGCCACTTATAAACATGTTCTACCCAAAAGCTCATTTTGCCTGGAATTCGGAGATGTCGATTTTTCAGTTTCAACTTACCTTCAACTTAAAAAAATTCTATCTCGGCAACGGATCGTCCGATTTGAGTGATTCCAGTTCTCAAAATTTATTTCGAGTTTTTTCTTTCTTAGTTCTCGCATATGTATGTACTTATTTTGAAAATTTAATGACGGTCCCCGCATGCTGAAGTTTTTCTGTTTTGCGGCAAAACTTTTTTGTGCGACCTTCATGTATGTTGATATATCCCAAAAACTACATAAGTAAATGGAAAACGATTGATACAGAACGAATCGGCGGGTTTGGCTCATGCACCAGTAAAAAAATCACTGCTGTATCGCTCACGGTCTTCGAGCTATCGGAATTCATGTCAAAGCGTGCGGAATTTGACCGCGGCGCTCCAGCGGTTTGAGCGCGGTGCTCTTTATGCCGAAAAACTTTTGTGGTGCGATCTTCATGTTTGATGATATGTATTTCAGAAACTACGTGAGTGAATAGAAAAAAATTCATACAGAAATTAAAGGCGGGTTTTACTTCAGCAACAGTGAAAAAATCACTGCCGTATCGCTTACGGCCTTCGAGCTATGGCTATTTAAGAGAGAGCGTGAACTTTCCACGCCGTATTTTGAGCGCGGGTGGATTTCGTTGGAGCGCATGTGTGGCCACCCAAAAAATGAGCGTCCTTGGAGTGGAGCGTGAGTGTGGCGTGTAGTCCGGCTGTTAAAAGGAACCACCTTGCATTTTAGAGACAAGCGACGAAATTTGGCACACTTGTTCACTAGACCCTACTTTTCGATTTTAGAAATGTTGCCACCATCTGCAGTCGTGTAGACACTTTATACAGGGTTCAGTAGAAAAAATTTGTCGAAAAATCGTAAATCGTGAACCATAACCGGTGGACGTATGTAAATCAGGATATTGATGACTGATTCCATGCCCATAGAGATGCTGCAAACAGTTTTGAAATATCTTGAGGCGTTTCCGAATTACTTTGGAAGAAGTGAAATTTCTTCAACTTTTTCTTTTTTCAATAAATCAATTGTTTTTGGGGATATTGAGCTGCAACTTGATATTCCGACAAACAAATATGTTTTCAATGAAACGCGATGTGGAGCCATCGACAAAGCCTGCTAGATTCGAAACTAAGATCTTCAGTTTTTTTTCCATCATGAGCGTCATCTTTAAAGTGCCCTTCGTGAAATTGTTGAAAAAACAACAGGTAACGACTTTATTGGACACACACGATGTTTCATCATGAAAAACCAGGTACTCAATTGTGGCAATGACCTCTTCGCCCAAGAAACGTTATCAAGTTCGTTTTTCTTGTTTTTCCTCAACTTACGTGACAGTCATGATCAAATAAAACTTTGGATCAAATGAATGTTTGCGATATTTCAATCAACATTGTTTTGCAACGTCAGTCACCAAATTTCATTATCATCAGTCGAGTGGTGTTCTTTTGGCAAACAGTTGAACAAAAAGTTACTCAAATATTTGTAAAAAGGGCAAAAAATGCAGGGTCACTTTCTGCCCTCAAACCTGATTAAAGAAAATATGTACCCAAAAGTGCTACCAACTGATACTGAAATGATTCGGAGGAATGTGCAAGCCAAGCTCAAACTGATTGTTACATTTTAGTTCGCAGGAGGGACGTGAAAAGCGTTGCTACAGCTTATATTTGAAGCGTTTCTGGCAATATTCAACAAAAAACGCTTCAAATATTAAGCTGTAGCAACACTTTCGACGTCCCTCCTGCAGAAGTAGGATGGAAAAATCCATTTCGGTTCAACTTGAAACTACATCAGACATTCCTCCAAACTCTTTCAGTATCAATTGGTAGCATTTTTGGTAAAAGATTTTCTTCAATCTGGTTTGAAGGAACGACGTGACCCTGCCGTTTTCGTTTTTTTCACTAAAGTCGAAGCAAACTTTTTGTTCAACTGTTTGCCAAAATAACACCACTTGGTTGATGATGATGAAATTTAGTGACTGGCTGCACAAAATAATGTGGATTATAATGTGGTCAACATCTTATCGATCCAAAGTTCCATTTGGTGATGGTTATCACCTAAGTTGAGAGAAATCAAGAAAAACTAACTTGATAACGTTTCTTGGCCGAAGAGGTCATTGCTGCAATTCAGGACCAGGTTTTTCATGATAAAATGAACGCGTGTGTCCAATAAAGTCGTTACCTGTTGTTTTTCCAACAATTTCACGAAGGGCAATTTGAAGATGGCGCTCACGATGGAAAAAAAGTTGAAGATCTTAGTTTCGAATCTAGCAGGCTTTGTCGATGGCTCCACATCGCGTTTCATTATAAACATATTTGTTTGCCGGAATATCAAGTTGCAGCTCAATATCTTCAAAAACAACTGATTTATTGAAAAAATAAGAAAGTTGAAGAAATTTCACTTCTTCCAACGTATTTCGGAAACGCCTCAAGATATTTCAAAACTGTTTGCAGTACCTTAATGGGCATGGAGTCAGTCATCAATATCCTGATTTACATACGTCCACCGGTTGTGGTTCACGATTTACGATTTTTCAACAAATTTTTTCTACTGAACCCTGTATAAAGTGTCTGCGCGATTTCCGCAGATGGTGGCAACATTTCTTAAATCGAAGAGTAGGGTCTAGTGAACAGGTGTGCCAAATTTCGTCGCTTGTCTCAAAAATGCAAGGTGGGTCCCATTCATGTCGCTTAACGTCCGGACTAGTGAGCGCATGTGTGAACACATTAGCCAAATCCTATGTAAAATAGCACTTTTGAATTTGGAGCGGAGCGTGAGCGTGGTGTGAGTGTGGTGTGAGTGGAGCGTATGTGTGGCCAGACCCTTAATTGGGAACTAAAGCGACTTACGTGTTTTTTTTTCGGAAAATACAAGTTAGAAGTTCAAACGAAGGTCTGGTCATGCCCTGCAGTGTATATCAACAGCTCTGAGCCAACAATGTAGCTCTAGTGAGACAAAAACGAGAAAACAATTTTAGGACCAGTTACAGCAAACATGATATACTTTGACAGCGCCGCAAGAAGAACGCTCAACTGGGATTCTCGGGGATTTTGAGTATGTGGTGGAGAATGAAATTCTGAATCGATATCTGCTATAAAATTTCATGAAATAAGTTTTTCAAGGTTTGGGGTCTTTTTTGACTATCTTTACTGCACTAAATGTTCTGAATTGAGACAAACCGCGGTGAAATTCTGCAACTTTGAGGTGTGTGAGAGGGTGCTTCACTTTTTTGTTGTCAATATTTCAGGAGATGATAGAGCATCAAAAATAAGTGGATTTATTAAAAAAAATATATCGGGAACGCATCGGAGAGGCGCTTATATCCTCGCTTTGTCCGTCTGTCCGTCACAACATCTAGTTCTAGACGAAAAGATTTTCGCAAAAAATGTCAACTCCAGGCTTTAGTACCCGAACCAAGGGAAATCTTGAAGAAATAACAATTAACAGTTATTATAAAGGCGATTCTTCAGTTTGGGGCGGCATTGCCAATGAAGTCCTGCATTTCAGAAGCCGGGTGGGATCTAAAAAGTTATAACATACAAACAAGTGTCCGTTTTTATCAGAATACCTTGATACATATGAGTATATATTTAGAGAAAAATTTCAACTTACTTCTGACAAAAAATTCCAGATCGATACGACTATAGGTCAATAGTTACGAATTTTTGAAAAGGGCCCCAAAGCTGCAGCTTGGCGGCAAAGGATTATTCGTTGCTTGCTGGCACTTGAAAACGAGACGGAGTCCCAGACAAAGAAGATTTCAACTTCAACGGGTAGCTCATGGCCGTAGGACCCGAACTAAGAAAAATTCTAACGAAATAACAAGAAACAATAATGATATTGATTGTAGGGCGGCGTCATCGATCAAGTGCTGAAGTTCACAGCTGGACTTGAGAGCTACCACATGAGGACAAGTACCCGTTGTTATGGAAATACATGAACTCATGTCAGGGTTTATACATATTTGGAGAAAAATTTGAACTTATGACCAAAACTGCACTTGGATACGATCCTTGGGTCAATACTTACGAATATTTAATAACGACCGCAAAGCTTCAGGCAACCCACTCGATTACCAATATCACTCTACTGTCCACATCTTTGAATTAGTTTCGTTCCTTGGAACACCTTCCAAGCTTAGTCGTAGCTACAATGTATATAAGGAACTGATGACAAGAAACCTATTTCCCAGGACTCAAGCCAAACGAACACTTGGCAGTTGAACGTCAAGTCTACAATGCCAAGCTGCAAGATTCACCCAGCCGACTAGAACTACGGTGGGAGTAAATGTACTATATTACTGCGTACTACTAAATACACGTCAGATAAATCACCGTATGGAGATATCTCTTTCCTCAACTTCTCTGTTGATGTACTCGCTGTCGCTGTGAATTTAAATCTGGTGTAGGTCGACTCATCTGCGCTTATATACTGGAGTGTTATCTTCGGGAACATTTCACACATCCTCTGGCATATTCTAGCTTTGGCCATCCGCCACTTCTTCCGCTGTGGCTCTAGAAACGTTGATCAGACTCGCGTAGGTATATTCCAAAAAGCTTTGAACGCATCGCACCTCTGCCAATTGTGCAGATGTGTCTTATAGACCATCCACAATGATGTTAATGTTAACGTAATGTTATCGGCAATGGTAATGTTAGCATTTCAAAGCAACGAGTTTCAATGGTAAATGCTTATCATTGCCACTAACATGATTGTGAACGTCACCATTTGAAACTCATTGCTTTGAATGCTAAACATTACCCCTATAACATTACGTTAACAATGACATCATTGTGGATGGCTTACCTATTACTCGCGCGTCTTGATCTCCGCGTTCTCGAACCTTTCCCTTCCGGAACCGCATCGCGCTTAGTGGCGTTTTGCATCATCAAATGCTAAATCCATACAGTTTTCAGCGATTGGTAGTGCCTGGACTATCGACTCTTTTTTTCCAAATAGGTCATCTTAGTCTTTTAACCCATGTATCTCAGGGATCATCGCTAAGCAAAAGTACTCAAACATGGTATTTTTTCAAAGTTTTTTTGTTCATATTCCTTGAATGGTGTCGTTCTACTTGAGGAATTATAGCCCAGGAATTTTAAGTGAAATTTTGGTCAAACCCTGAAATAAATATGTCCCTTTTGAAAATTTGCACAAATGGCTCCCAAGCAATGCTGAACAACATACTGAAAGCTCCCGTCCAGCAAGTGTGCGGAACATAGATGTTTTGAGCAAGAAAGAAATAAGTGCCGCCAAATCTTGTAGCGCCTGATTGAGAGATGATGGAAAACCCTAACTGCAGACTTAATTTGACTCTTTCATTCTGTTGCTCTTTGCTGAATTTGGTTCAAATCCGTCCGATAGATTTTGAATAATTGAATCGCAAAGTTTTGAATTTGGATATTTTTCAATATTTGACATATGACAGATAAAGAAGTGCCTTCAACTGTTCTGAATACAGTTTTCCAAAGGCTTTTAAACTACATATTGTATTTCAAGTTCTATGAAATAAATATCTTGTCATTTTTTGACAGTGACTTTTATGTCTGACAGATGACAGCCGAAAATTGATGGGCTCATTCGACAGCAAAACTATGTTTGCATACCAAATTTCAATTCGATCAAACCTACCGTTTGGTAGTTATCGTGAAATATTACAGACAGACACAGACACAGCTAGGCACACAGAAAGTCAGACACACAGACAGACAAACTTTCATCTGGAAATGATCCTGATCGTCTCAGGGGGGCTCAAAATGGATATTTCCAGGGTTATTTCAAAAAATGTTTTTTAGCGCCTTCACAATACTTTCCCTTTTTTTTTGGTTGGTAGGTCGGAAGGAGAGAAATCACGGAATTCTGTTTTAAAATGTAGATAAGCTTGATTGAAAGGCATTCAGAGCAACCAGGGTCCTTCAAAATTTCAAGAAAATCAAATTTTACCGAGTTACCATTGTCGCGGAACTTACACCCTTCTTGCTCATCAAAAACTTTGACGTTTGACGCTCGCATTTCAAGGCCTGGAGCTTCCAGTACGTGGATCAGCATGGCTTGAGGGACACGTTGGTCAACGTTGAGACTTACAGTACCCTCTTTTGAGCTACAGCAAGAGTTTATCTGATTGGGTGGCACTTACTCCTTTCTTACCCAAAAAAACTATGTTCCGCACACTTGTCGGGCCGGAGCTTCTAGTATGTTGTTCAGCATTGGTCAAAGGCGGTTTGTGCAAAATTTCAAAAGGGACATATTTATTTCAGGGTCAAACCCTAAAATGCCTGGGCTATTAGGCAAATGACATGGGAACAAAAATCGACTTTTGAGAATTTCGGAACAAAAATATCGATTTCAAAGGTCGAGGGAAACATCATTTCAAAGTTAGCGACTTGACAAAAAGTTAACAAGGAACGATGAATTTGTTTTTAACACATGTGAACCACCTAAAGATCCGCACACATTTGTTGCTACGCTACAGCCTCTGAACTAAGACTATGCAAATTGTTACATGAAATACAGAAATCAGTTACGACCGATTTTCACTGCGTTTTGTAGAAGTTGTATTTCAGAGACTTTCAACCACAATGAGTCTTGTGCTGTTCTCTTGGAAATTCAATGGGCTGCATTTTTCTTATTGGTGTTTTTATTGTAAAAGCAACAGTTTACAAGTTACAAGAACCATCAAACAATACAGGAAATTCTTAATCATCATCCTAGATCTCCTGAAGCACTCCCTTGAAACGCTTGTGTGCCCTTAAAAAGCTGTGTCTGAGTTTTTTGGCTCGCCCTGTACAGCAGGCCTCTGAAACGCCGAAAAAAAAAAACAACAGTCGAAATAATTCAATTCGGCAGGTCGGTATAAGATTGATGGCCGTATAAAATCAAAGTGTGCGGAAATGTGTTGCCGCTCGGGTTGTTGCATTTCTGTGTGCGAGATGCCAGAAAGCCCGTCATGAGCGCGGTCGTAAAATTCTTTCTCCGTTTTTGTATATCATGCGGATTTATCATCTCTCGTGGTGGATATATTTTAAGCTTCGAGTTGAACGGCACAATTGAAAAAAAAAATGTAAATGTGTTTTGGCAATTATTCAACAAGCTGGAAAAATACAAATTCCAAATTTGATTTGTATGCGCGCGGTTAATCCTTTGGGTATGCCTAAATAAACGAATCGAAGGGAATCACATGTATACGCCACCTGTTCGATCAAAAGGGATCGGGATCGACGCAGGAGGATAGGGCGTATGCAAATGGAGGCAGTAATGAAATTACGGGTTACTCTGGGATTTTGAGATCAAAACCGGGCCGGGTTGTTTGTCTGCATGATTAGCTAAAGTTAATCTGACGGTTTGAAAGATATGGAGGTGTTGGTAATGTGAAATTGATTTTGCTTTAATTCAGCACTACGCAGTCATTAGTTATCATAGAGATTTTTCGTATGTTTGCTGTGACAGATGAAGGCAATCTGATTAGGCAGATATCCACGTTGAAACCGGGCATAAAATAACAATATTCAAAGCCGATTTCTTGCACTCAAACATCCCGGTTTTATCATCCCCAAACAAAACCCCCGTTTAGAGAACAAAACGAAATTCGCACACTCTGGTTTTATTCATTGTATTGACGCTGCGCTGTCGACGGTAGTTATCGCTTGCTTACACATTTAAATTCGGTTTTGTTTTCATCTGAGGCTGTTTAGTGTGCCCCAGACCCGAAAAAAGAGTTGGAACGGAATAAAACAAAAAACACTTGGCGCACCACACAATATCTTTTCAGAGAGATTTATAAGGCTTTTGTTCCCATTATTATGTCGCCGCTTGTGTTTTATTCGACGCTTATCTCCGAGATTAAATTTTCATGAGTGTGTTCTCTTTCCTTTCGCTACCACTATACTATGACGTATACAATTTCCAGAGCTGCTGTGGACCGCCCCGGAGCTGCTGAGACACGCCAGCCTACGAAAGAAAGGAACGCAACCCGGCGACGTGTACTCCTTCGGGATCATCCTGCAGGAAGTCGTCGTCAGAGGAGAACCTTTCTGCATGCTGGCTTTGACGCCGGAAGGTATGCGGTTTTTTATTGCTTCCAGGATGCCTGTTACTGTTTGCTTCCGTCATTGTGCTGCCGTCTAAAGTTTCAGCGCCTTAGTTATGGAGCTAGCCAAGACCAGCCACGCAGCCATCCCCCAAAGGAAAATAATTCGGAAGTTCGCAAATGACGGACGTACAAATTGACCCCAGTATTTATTGAAGAATGGGTTCACAAACTACGAATAAGTAAGCTTGAAACTCTGCTCAATGCCCAGTAGCTGAAAACATAATTTAGAAAGATAGAGAAAAGAAGTGATGTAGGAGGTACCTGCCTAGTTTTAAAATTTGAAGGAATCGTAACGAATTTCACGTTTGAATTCTCCTATAATTGGAACGATCGTTTTGAAACACACACTGTTCATTACTTCGTACTACTATAAATACACGTCAACAATTATTTGCGCTTGGGTAGGTACATTATCGCTTCAACTTGGATTGATTACTAGTCTGTTGTCCGATCCATTGGTATTTGAATACCTCCGACTGGTTTTCTGGAAGTCTCTACTGGCTCTCCAGCGAATTCCACATTGACTGCGGCATATGGCTTAGCTGTTTCTCGAACAGTCCAGCACTTTTGCGTGTATTAACCAGCGTGTTATGGAACGGCGCCCCCACCAATTGGGCAGATGTTTCCTGCTCTGTCATTAGAATCTCCAGTAATTTCAAATGGTCCCACAGAATGGTCCCAACCTTCGCGTATGTTCTCGAATGCCTCGAGCTTCGCAACTCGTAACACTGCGATCAAATGCGAACAGCCTAGAAGGATCAGGTGTGCTCTCCAAGCACAACAGTATGGCCGTTCGTAACAGTATTCAAGAAAGCTTGCTGATTATTCTGTAAGAAGTCCCCATCGGTAGGAGGTATGTCGAACCTTTGTCAGCTTAAATTATCGGTGAGCTTCAAGTATTTTTTACAGTTATCTTGAGAAATGGCGTCAAAAATTGAATCGGTTCAAACGAAAGGCTTAAAAATGGTCTATACAAAAACCGCGGCTATCACTTCCACGTATCTGTTATAATTTTAGATAAATTGACCTGCGAGCATCAGGTGTAAGTCATGGAAGTGATAATTCATTTCCCACGGTGTCTGAGAAATCACGCCAAACTGCATAATTAACTCAATTTCCCTCCGAAACAATTTTTTGAAAGAAAACACGAAAGAAACAAGCATTGATTTCAAGCACAAGAGAATATAGGATAAAATGTGAGGTTATGTTGGCCTATCAGGAGCAAGGCAAGTGACGCTTGTGGGTGGGCTCGAAATCAAACTAAATACTGAAGACAAACTTGTTCTGATCACGATAACCCTGGCTTCATGCAAAGAGAGGCGTTGGAAAGATTCACTCGCAAACGTGCAGTACTTTCGTCATCATTCCGCAAAGAATGGTTCGGGATACAAACTCCGACGTTTTCATAAGCTATGGGTTCTTTTACTATAAAAACTGTCAAATTGTTTGACCAATCAACTGTCCACTTTCGCGACAAGACAGCGGCGAAAAGTGTCCCAGCCACAGCTGGGTTCCGGCTCAACAGCTTAACAAGTTCGAGGCCGAGGTTGGAGCCTAACAATAATTGTTTTGCAAGGTGTTCATTATGAAAGCCGCACAAAATATCGAGCCAGATACAGGGTGATTTAAAAGTGTCGGAACAAAACAATACATGGTTTATAGAATCTTTTATGGAGCCCATGAAAAAATTGTTGAAAAAATCCTCGACTTCGAGGGTCAAAGGTTGGTCCTTCGAACCTTTCTAATTTCGTCATTTCAAAAGACTTAAGTGAACGGTCGATGGCAGATTTATGATTAAGAAATGTCAACCATTGGATAGGCATTTGATTTCTGTTCTCTATACAGGGTAAGTCAGAAACCTCGACAATCATTTTTCTTCAAAAATGCCTCTGAACTATTCGGTTGATCCCTTAACTGATGTAGCGCGGAAGAAGTCACGGTTTTGTAGCATGAAATTTTGTTTGGAGGATTACTTTGGAGGAACTGCATTTTTTACTTCACGAACTATCCTGTAGGTATAGTTAATGGAAATCTAGCACACATTCAGTAGTTGATATTTTGTATTCATTCTTCTGGCATCGACTCCTTTTCGCTTGAAATCCGTGTTGGATCATTCTTTCAGTCAATTGACTTCTTTTTTTTCTCGTGAGTCAGTTTTTTTTCTCGCAATCTGCATTCCTTTACGTCACATCAGACACTTTTTGGCAACCCCTTTCATTGGTAACAATAATACGTTTTTCTTGTGTGGAACAGGTATCTATAAGTCTCCGTCTCCGTCTCTTGAGACTGACATGATCTCGCCTGAGTCATCTGTTCGTCATCTTTGTCATCTTGAGTTGGCTCTCATGAAAACAAAACATCCATCAGCGGTAAAGAGTAGCGATTAGCAACAAGCAAGAGCTCAACATTTTCTCAACACATTCTCATCTTTTGAGTCTCATTCTACCTTATCCCACAACGTTCTTGTCTCTGAGTGTCCTAATCATCCCACAACCTCATCCCACGACGTTTTCGTGTTTGGGTATCCTGGTCACGGCACCACTTGTACTGTTCCCCTCATTTTGACCCTTGGCTATGATTGTCGTTACCTCCCTCACCTTCTACCTTGGACCTCTTACCTCCGTTTTGCTTACGTTGTCGTTTCACTCAGGCTCTACTCTAGACGAGAACGGAACTTTGAGGATAAGGATTGTATTGGAAAGTCGAACAAAAACACGAATTGACAGCAAACAAAATGAATTTTTATTGAAATCATCAGCAAAATTCAAATGAATCAGATTATTTTTATAAAACACCGAACACAGGACTGACAGACAAGCAAAATGACACACAATAGACAAAATGAACAAAACAATTGAAAACACCACAACAAAATATGTCATATAGTACAGGAAAAATAGTAAAAGAATCGGCAAAACCTCGGAATAAATTTGGACGTCATGAAAACTTGATATTCTGTTCAGAATTGAGTGCTCTACAACATATCCAAAATCGCCAAAAATCGCACTCAGGGGTTTTGAGTTATTGGAGTGGGGGTAAAAAATTGCAACTTGAAATGGAGGGGATGAAACCTGTCAGTCCATTGAAAGCAAATACATTATAATTCGACGCACCATATCCTGCTGATACCATTTTGCCACAAAAAGTGTCGATAAGGGGGGGGTTGTGGGGGAGGGGCGAAGCACCTTAAACCAATTAAGAGATAACAACTCATCTTGGAAAATTGGAGGATCTGTGCCAAATTGAATTTCCTATAACATAAACAAAATCGCCATAAATCGCACCGCAAGGTTTTGAGTTATTGAAAGGGAGAGGTAACAGTTCATAGAGTATGAATCTTGCCAAAATGTTATCCTCCTCCTCGAATAACTCAAAATCCTACATTGCGATTCAAGGCGATTTTGTTCGTGCTATAGGGAATTCAATTCTGCATAGATCCTTCAATTTTGAAAGATGTCTCCAATAGTTTGAGGTGTTTTCATTTAAAGGTGCATGATGTAGTGTTCTGGTCAGTAGTGGACGACGCGCCGCGCCGGCTCAAGTTCAAGTCGATTTTTTAAACTTGAGAAATAAAACTATATATCGAGTGGATGATTTTCGTGAAGAATACACTTCAATTAATTGGTCCCTGAAAATTTTCTGAAAATGAACACCTTCAACAGTGAAAAAAAATTCGTCAAAACTGTCAAATAAGAAACAAGTTTTCTCAAGTTAACTTGTTCGAACTTGTTTTCATCCGAATTTACACATCGGATACGAGTTCAGGAGATTGAATTTATTCGGAAAAGATACCAAACTTGTCGTGATCGGTTCTACATGGCCAGAAAAACAGAATGGACCACCTGGCAGAGCTTCGCCCCCCACTACTCTCCTCCAACAAGTAAACAAAGTAAATCAGTAAACAAAATGTAAAACACATCAGTAGACAATGCATAATGAATCAACAAATCAACAATGCAGATAAACTCATCAACAATGTATAAAAACCCAAAACAAGACAAAATAGGGGTGGTTAGTAGGATCCTATAAAATACCCACATGGAATATCTGACAAACATAGCAGCGAGCATAAAAACAAAAACATGGCATAAAAACATGAGAGTCCTAAAAGACGGCGGACAATGACATTTACATTAAAATGAAACCATGATACAAACAAAAGTACAAGTGATTACTTGACAAGCAAATCACACACAAAATTAATGAAATGGCCAGAAAAATATTGACATGAAAATCAGTGAGTTTACAAAATTCGTGAAACAACAAAAATGACATAAAAAATTAGAACGTAAATTCAATAATGGAATTCAAATAGATACGCACTAGATTTACGGTGCTGCCAATATAAAATTTGTAAAAATAGAGAATAATTCTAGCAATCGGGCCTGCAACAAAAAAACATTCCCATGCCCGCGATATTATTTTATGATGCCTCCTGGTTTCTTCGCGCTCGAGCTCCGATTTGCGATCCTTCATCCGTGTGACATCATCCAGAAGAAATAACGCGTAGGTACCCAGTACCGAACACGCGTCCAGGGCCAAGAGGGCCGTTGGGCATCTCAGGAAATTAGTGAAATCCACGAGACGCGTAGGTTGCTTGCATCCTTGCTTCAAACTAGGCTGTAAAAACCGCGAAAACCCCTTTTCGGTCCTTTCCTCTGTTCTGAACATCCGTAAGCAAATAAAAAGTGACGCTCATAACAGAGATATGCGCTTTTGAATTCATAATTCGGCCCTACATGCGTATTAAAAGCTGAAAATGATGCTGACAAATAATCAAAAGAGATGTGGATTAAATTTTGAACAAATAAGTCAAAAAAGATCGCTGAAAATGCGTTCCATCACAACACCTTAGAGCTTCAAACTTGAAACACTCAATTGATTTGAAGGGGGAAGAAACAAGGTGTACTTGTTTCTTATATGGTGAAAAATTTGCAGGGCTCTATCATTATTTCTCGAGGAGACGTTTACCAGCAAAAATTGTACCCATATATACACCTCGGGTTCCACCAAACTTTTATCAGCGTGATAACTTTATCACTCTGATAGTAACTAAGCAACTGGCCATCCTATTGGCTGGTGCATAGCAACTATCAGCGTGATAGATTTAATCTGCTCTTAAAATTCTGGTGGAACCCGAGGACAGACAGACAAATCTGCTTCTAGAACTCATAACTGATTATATATAGGTGTTTTTTCTGGTGAAAATACGCTCAAACAGACTGAGGGCTAGATTTCAAGTCGGAGATCCGCCCGCGCAAATGTAGCGTGCGTCCGGTCACTATGGCAACATAACACAATACGACGCGATGATTGGGTTATCGTAAATGCCGTTAATAAGTGGCGTAAGTTGCGCCACTAACTTGAAATTCAGCCCTGGGACAGCAACTGGCCACAACAGAGGAATTTTTTCAAAAATGTGGTACAAAGCTGAGGAGCATGAGGTGTACGTGCATGCAGCATGTAATGTAAACACGACAACCACTTTATCCGTAAAAATTCCGAGCATTGTTTGCTGGAGGACCTTGAAGGTGTCGCTCGAGCTCTTTCAAAAATTTATTCCGCGGCCGCTTGGAACTTTTGCAACAGAACACTCCACTGAATTGTGTAATTTACTGCAAACTGCATCATCTCGTGCATCACTTCCGCTACTGCCGCCGGCGCCGCCGCAAAACTCTTCTCTAACCCTCCCGAATCGCGAATTTTCGCCGAGACTTTCGCCGGGGTCCTAAATATTCAGTTTTAGAGCACCAGTGAAAATTTAAAAGTCGCGCGACTCGAAGATAAAGTGATGTCGTCTTGTGAGATATTTATTCAAGGAAACCGCCTGCGCTTTTCCTGTGGAAAACCCCCAAAAGATGGATATACGCGCAGAGTATGTAGCGTCGCGCACTACACAGTAGATGTACACAAGCTCGCTGGGTGGAATTTATGAACGTTTAGGGGTAAACGGGACGTCCCGCAATATTTTTAATTCTCATCCCTCCACGCGCGCCAGTTGGAAGAGATGGGAAAGAACGCGCGGGATTTACGTCGTTCCGGTGGAAATTCGCTTCAGCGTAAAGCCACAAGGGCGTAAGTAATTGCCGGCGACAAGACATGCTTTTTCGACAGCTCTCCGTAGTGTTTCCAACTTTACGTACAGGGTGAGTCCGGTCTTTATCCTGATTTGCCAACCGCACAAAGATAAATGGTAGGGATCGGCGTGCTTGCAAGCTCAACCACCGTCTTGAACCGTCACTGAAAAGAAACTGTACAGTAGGTATCGACTTTCTCAAATAATATTGTTACGAGCGGCGATTCTGTTGTGCATTTGAGAGCATACCTGATTTTTAGCGCACTTCTCCAAACGGGAAGGCGCTTTTGTCCTCGCATCTAGTCCTAGACGAAAAGGTTTTTGCGAAAAATTTTTACTCCATTGGGTAGCTCATGACCTTGTATCCCGAACCAAGAAAAATCTTGACGAAATAATAATAAACAATGACAATAATAACAATTTAGTGTGACGCGGCATCGCCGTTGAATGCTGCATTTCAGAAGCCGGCCTGATCTCGAAAGTTATCACATGCGAGGAAGTACCCGATCTTATCATTTTACCATAATACATATGCGGAGTTATATTTAGAGGATGATTTGAACTTTATTTTAATGAAAATTTCACATCGGTGCGAGGTGCCGATTAGTAGTTATTAATTTTTGAACATGACTCCGAAACTACGGCTCGGCCGCAAATGATTTATTCGTTGCTTGCTGGTGCTTGATATCCTTTCCTCCGAACAAAACGAAATTCAATACAGAAAATATTTCAACTCGAATGGGTAGCTCATGGCCTTGGTACGCGAATCAAGAAAAATGTTGCCGAAATAATCATGAACAATTACAAAAATAACATTTTGGTGTAGGGCGTCTTCGCCGATCAAGTGCTGGCATTCGCGGTAAGATGTAGAAAGTTGCGATATGCAGGCAACTACAATTTCTTAATGAAATACATCACTGCATGTACGGCATTATATTTAGAGAACAATTTGAACTTTCTTTTGACAAAAACCCCACTTCGATCCGACCGTTAGGTCAATTGTTATCGATTTTTGAAAACGGCCGCAAAGCCACGGCTCGGCGCATATTACACGACCCTACAAATTTAAAATCAGACGTGCCGAAATAGTAATTGAACATTTTGAAATAGCCATTACTAGGTACCTGAAGGATAATGGCACTCAAATTACGAAACATGTTCGCTCAATAACAAAAAAAAAGTAGGTAGGTATCACTAAAAATCATGTGACAAGGCTACCATTTTTTCGGTTTTTCGATAAAAAAGAAATGTTTCATCTGTCTGTCTGTCTGTCTGTCTGTCTGTCCGAGTCCGTGCAGAAATTAAGACGCTGTACTCCTTCTCGAGAATTGAAACAAGAGTCTTGGAACTTTTTTCCGATTAATAGCTGATGTCTCCAAGGGTGGCCAATGGGCACTATTTTTGTTATCCATACATCGTTATCATTATTCTCAAAAAACAGAGATCTCCTGTGCACTTCGATAAAGTTGAACTTCTCCTCGGGAAATAAAGCTACAGCCGTTGAAGATTGAACTTTATCCGGTGGATAGCTTAGGTCCTCAAGGACCAAATAGGCAGGTTGGCTTTCATAATTCGGCCGCCATCTTGGCTGCCATATTGAAATTTCTTATTAGTGGAACGATTGTCATGAAACTTGAAACTCACCCTTGTCTAGTATGATCATTCTTATTTTCAAGCCAAATTTTATGATTGCCCCACCATCTTGGCCGCCATATTGAAATCTCTTATAAGTGGAAAGATTTTCATGAAACTTGAGAGTTACGCTTGTCTCGTACGATCATTCCTATTTTCAAGCTGAGTTTCATAATTCTGCCGCCATCTTGGCCGCCATATTGAAATCTCTTGTTAGTGGAACGATTTTCATGAAACTTGGAACTTACCCTTGTCTAGTACGATCATTTTGATTTTCAAGCCGAATTTCATGATTCTGTCTATATTTTGGCCGCCATATTGCAATTTTTTGCCCAAGACGGTAGAACCCTAATCACTTAACATCTTGCGTTCACTAATCCTCCAAAAAGGAAGTGCGCTACTGAGCCTCATGCCCATGAGGCATATTCGCTTGTTCTAGACTGTTCGCATCAGATCGCAGTATTACGAGTGTGAAGCTTTAGGCATCCAAGAATATACGCGATGGTTTGGCCATTTAAATAGCATGGGAGATATCAATTGGTGGATAGGACACATCTGTTCAATTGACGGACGCGCCGCCTCATAACACGCTAAGAAATCACGCAAGTGTTGGACTGTTTGAGATACGTCATAAGCCATATACTGCGGCTCAGTGCGAAATTTGCTGGATGACCGGTGGAAACTTCTACAATACCAGTTAGAGCCATATAGGGTGTTCCAGCGATGATAGAAAAAAATTCGACTGTGAGTAGATATTGTCAAAATATGACGAAAACCTATATATCATTTTCCATTTTGCAAAGTTCGGCCTAATGACGAAGATACAGCCCTCCAAAGTTCACTTTTTCCGGATTTCAAAAACTGGTAACTCAGGAACGTTCCGACAAATTTAGCTTTAATCAAGCATGAGCTGATTTGTCATAATTATCTATCAACCTGCCAAATTTGGGAAGAATCCAATCGGTGGCGTAGAAGTTATGAGGGGTCACCTTAAGTCAGCTTTTCTTCGGATGCTTGCTTCTAAATTATTGACCCTCATAACTCCTACACCACTGGTTGGATTCTCCCCAAATTTGGCAGGTTGATGGATGAATAAGACAAACCAGCTTTTGCTAATTAAAGCTAAATCTGTTGGAACGTTCCTGAGTTACAAATTTTTGAAATCCGGAAAAAGTGAACTTTGGAGGGCTGTATCTTCGTCATTAGGCCGAACATTGCAAAATGGTATATAAGTTTTCGTCATATTTTGACGGGATCTACCTACAGTTGAATTTTTTGCTATCATCCCTGGAACACCCTGTATAGGATGTTTTCTCAACCTCACACAGGCTACTGTTCTGTGGGCTTTTTCATTCCATTCTCTTCAGTACTTGACCGCGTGGCCATCATTTTCTTCATTGACCACCGCTCACTTGACTTTACGCGTGTCGTCCACTACAGGGAGCTCTCGTTTTCCTACTTTTGCTGTGCAGTCCCAAAAAGTTCCACTTGCGGGTGTATTACATTGAGATGACGGTGACAGCTGTCACATTATACATAGCACATCTATCAAGGCATCGAAATCAAGTTAGCGTCGTAACATTCGTGCCAACACAACACATTCTTTCCATAGCTTACTCAAATGAAAAAAGACGTCAAACTGATTAAAGGTACTGTGAGCTACCCCCTTTCCTTTTCATAATCAAATTAATCAGCTGTGATACGTTTAGAGACCCTACACGTTGTGTTTTTTGTTGCCGTAATTTTTTATTACCTTTACCCAAGTCATTCAAATTAATTTTCCACCTACTTTAACTTCACGTCGCGCTGATGCCTCAATCAAAGTATAGTAACCTCACGTTCTTTGAAAGAGGATGAATTGAATAAATATCAATGTTTTCCTCTTTATCGGCTTTTTTGCCTAAGGAGTTGGCCCGTTTATTCATTAAACAATTTATTACAAAGAAAAGTGCGACTTCGGACAACACAACATCCAGGCTTTTCACCGGGAATCGAACTCGGGACTTCCGCACCGCAGGCAGCCACAGAACCGCCTGCGCCACGGAGCCGTCAAAGAGGATGGATTGAATAAATATTGAGAAATAAACAAAGTCATTTAACCACACCTCACCTTTATAACAAATAATTAATCATCGCCACTTTAATCAAATTCATCCTAATTATTCATTTAATGATTTCCAGACGTGCTGACATCAGCTAACGTTAGAAATTAGTAATTTTAGTTTACATTCGGCTTCTGTATGAAAAGTACCTACACCCTAATTACGTGCGAAAGCCCTACGGCGAATAAGTTCAACCCTTCCAATTCAATTCCGTTTCGCATTCTTCTTAATTTTCAGAACTATTGTTGAACCCGTTCCCTAACGCACCTGAGTTTCAATTCCCTGCTCAAGTAATTCAAAACCTCGTCGAGATTTAAATTTCAATCCCTTCTTCTACCTATACCATCTTCCATATACGAATAGAGCTCTCGATTATTTAATTGTACTTAGAGAGAGATTATTGTTCACTGAGTTTTGTCTTGGTATTCCGAATTTACAGCAATTGTTGCAATTCTTGATCAAATAATTTACATAAAATTGAGTGTTTACATTCCATAAATTTTTTATCCGGCTGGTGCTGTAGTTTGAACTTACAGCCTTATCCAGCAACTTTAGTTCACGCTGGGTTGAATACCGTCACACAAACCTGCCATCAGGTGCAGGTGTACAATTTATTTGCGGTGAGCCTCTAACTAATTAGCCTGCAAAATTGATGTTATTGTAGTGTAACCCCCTTTTTAGATGTTATTGCTGTAGTGTATCCTGGTCACGGCACCATTCTGTAATGTAACGTAGTTTATCCTGGTCACGGCACCATTCTGTAATGTAACGTAGTTTATCCTGGTCACGGCACCATTCTGTAATGTACCCATGGTCATGACATCATTTCTGCAGTGTATCCCCGTTCTCGATGTTCGGCTGCGATCGTCGTTGTTTCTTCCCTCCTTGACGTTGTTTACATTTTACCTACGTTGTGTTGTTGGGTTCTTACTCGAGATGAGAATGTGTCGTGGGGGATGAGGTTTGATTCTTGAATGAAACGCGAAGGAAATGCAAGCAAAATGAATGTTTATTGAAAATCAATGGCAAAGTTTTGAATGAATTTGTTTCTTTTCTCAAAACACCCAACAACAAGGAATTGACAGTGATAAAATGACACAACAAAACACATAACAAGAAAAATCATTACAAATTATTTAGACAATGCAAGAATTGAACACAATGATGAACAACAACAATGAAATGAACACAAAATCAGATCAACAAAACAAAACAAGAAATCAGGAAACATGGCAAACTGGCAATTTGATTGCAAAGGAAAAGTGACGTATTCGCTGACAGGCACACATGGGAAGAACACGTCAAAGAAACCCCTGCGTATAGCCTGGTTGATTGCTGAAAAATCCCTTCCCAAATGATCTGGACAAAGTCGGTTTTGAATGAGTCATGATGAAATGACAGAAAAGTCACTCCAGTTATGCATTGATCAAGTCAGCGTGAAGCGGTGCTTGAACCTCTTTGAATGTTTGTTTCGTTTACAAGTTATTTACGTAACAACAAAAGGAAACTCGCTCAGCAATAAATGTTAAACTTTACAAACGAAAGAAGTCAAATTGATAGATAAATAAACAATAAAAAAAAAACGATCGGTTAACAAGTAAATGAATCAGCAAGAAACAAATGATAGATAAACAAGTAGATAAATAAACAAGACAGAAATGATGAGTAATAGTGTAGGTAAATAAGCGAGAAACAAATAAGAGATAAACAGGTAGATGAATAAAAAAGAAACAGGTGAGAAATAAATAAGTAGAGAAGTTGAAGTTGGTCATACTTTTAGTGAGCAATTGGAAGGAAGAAGTATCTTTAACGCTTCGCTCGAAAATCCCCAGAAATTACCCATCGCAAACCCTACAGATACATACAGACATTCAAAACAGAACAATGGTTAGTAAACAGTAATCACATACAAGAAATAACAGTAAATACAAGAAAATCGACTCGAGCCAACCTGTGACCCTCTCTTCGTCGTTATACATAATTTCCCCCCAAATAAGGAAAGGTTAGTAGACTCAACAAGGCAGATTCATACAACTGGTGGACCCCCCCAGGACACGGAGAAGCGTGCAAGTCTTCTTTTCCTTCCTTTACTTTTATGTATAACCCGGCAATGAACAATGAAATGAGAATGAATCATAAAAGTAAATGAATCATAAAAAGTACTGTTCTCTACTTAGCGGCTGATTTGGGCGTAGCGGAGTTTCTTTTTTGTCATCTTACTGTTTGTGACGTAACTTGTGGAAAGAAACAATTAATGAAACCTCGAAGTACGCGCGCAGCGCAGTTCGCAGGCCTTGTCACGTCATGAGTGCGCCAAGTGCACACGCACTAGATTACGGCTTTTTGCCGTCAATATTGAGATCATTTGGGGAGCAGATAAATTACACAAAATTCAAAGCAGTGCAAAGCACCTTGATTTCAAAGGGGAAAACTGCGGGTTATGCAAGCCCGTTGAAAACAAAGAGAACAAAGGATGTCGTGTTATTTACAATAATTTCGCGGACAAAATAGGTATCGAAATGCATGATTTGGTGAGTGGGTGGAAGCCAAAATTACGGTACAATAATCAAAGCAAAACTGACCTAAAATACGTGAAAACGACACACACCGGACCACTTAAAATCACGTGTTCTTCACCACAGCTGATTCTCTTCTCTTCTGTCTGCCCGCGGCTGCCGTTTGGCCGATTCCGCCTAGCGCCATCCCCTCTCCCATCGGCAAACGCTACGAACGTCAACGACCGTACCTACTTCAGGTACCAACGTACAAACAAAACCAAGGGGGAATACCACATTATGTTCCTTTCTATCTTGAAGTGTTTCCGGAACGACACAGAGTTTTCTTGGCACAGTTCAGGGGTTGTCTTCGGAACTCAACTTCAATGTTTATAAACTCCTTGTCGTGCGAAAGGGGTTAAATATTTTATTCTATGGGGAAAGATAACGCGTGAGATGTTCGCCCAGATTTGATTTGCATAAATACGGCTAGTGCTTGTCTAAAGCTAATGGAGTCTACAAAATCATGCTCTGTAGGAAGCTAGATCTCTTTGAAAGGGTTACTGAAGCTCTCACCATATTCGTGGTGGTTTGAAGGTAGCTGTAAAACAATGTACTGAAAACCTCACCGCAACTCCAAGGTATTAAATCAGTTTGACGCCTCCTATGACCATTCGAAGTATCAAGAACAAAACCTACTATCATTTTACAAACACAACAATAACCTCAAACCTCATCCAACAATAAGCATTCGATTACAATAGAAATCAGACTTGCTTTAATGTTTTCACTTCTCGTACCTGATGCACTACAACTATTAGCAATGGTTTTTCTACTCTAGTCACTTTCTTCTTGGTAAATATCAATTTTCTATTATCACACGTCTGGCGTTGTCGACTTCTACTACCCGAATCCTCCATCCCCGTCGCTACTTTCGGACCTATCCTTTATTGCCACCCTCCGTCTCAAGTGTCACACACAAACATCGATGCCGATGCGGTGTCACCCCGAGGCCAGCCCGCAAAAATCGATATCTTCGCATTCTTTGTCCCATTTCTTTCCTTCCCTCTATCGCCCGTAATGCTAATTTATTCTGAAAATATTTCATTCCCATTTATTTTATAATTTTAAGGCGTCCCATCACAGTACCTATAATATATACCTATGTATTTTTTTATCCAAAATTTCCACTGGAGTGTTGTGTGAAACAAAATTTTTGAACTTTGTGGCGACTATCATTGATGAAAAACACTTATAATTATCAACATTATCATTATTATTACTCGTAGAAATTTTATGCGGTGCTACCGTTTTTGGGCCGCTTCTCCTGATTTCCTAGGTTGGTTTAGGTCACCCCATCCACCCCTGCCTACGAGTAAAGGGAACTAAATATTTAGTAAGGATACATACCTAATGATGATGTATGACTGCAAAATCTCTAAATGCGTTGATGTTGTCTCAGAGTTTGGATCGTTTCGTGATTCCTGGTTTTCTGTTCCAGAAATCATAGAAAAAGTGAAGCGACCTCCGCCCCTTATCAGGCCGTCGGTCAGCAAGGGGGCCGCGCCTCCCGAAGCGATAAATATCATGCGACAGTGTTGGGCCGAGATGGCGGAAATGCGACCCGACTTCAGCACAGTCCACGACCAATTCAAGAAACTCAATCACGGCCGCAAAGTCAACATTGTCGATACGATGTTTCAGATGCTCGAAAAGTACTCCAACAACCTCGAGGAACTGATACGCGAACGGACCGAGCAGTTGGACATCGAAAAAAAGAAAACCGAGCAACTGCTCAATCGCATGCTGCCCAGGTAAACATGCACGCTTTTTTGTTGTGGTTCGGTTGGCATAATTGAATTAATCTGGATTGGATTGATAAAATGTTCACCATCTATTCTAGACACCAATTTTTGCCTCAAGTGACGCAACTGAAGATGTTTTTTCATAGTTCCAATATAGTAATAGTCACCTGCTGCCTCAAGGGGATGAAAGCGCGAGGCATTAGCCCAAACCCGCCAATATGGTACGCAAGCCTCGTACGTGCACAGTTCAAAGTATACTGAGATGCGGTTTTCTGCATTTGATGGAATAAAGTTTGGTCATGCCAACCGTATCGTGAAAATTTTATTTCGATAAAAAGCAAGTACAGCAAGTGGTGACGAGTTTGAACCATCATCAAATTAGCTCCACTAGACTTATTGCAAAAAGCTTAACCTAGCCTGATGTCTTTTGTATCCAGGTTTAAAATTTCAATTGGATGTCAACCACAGGGTAGGACAGACGGTGATGCAAATTTCGTCGTCTCGCTGGCCAAATCCAATCAAGGCTCAACGCCAGGTGGCGCTTGACGAAACTAGACTGCACCGAAGCCTTTCAAGTGATGAGCTGCGAGAACGCTAGGTCCTAAAAGAAATCTGTAGCTGTATATAATATATACAGCTGCACTAGACAACAAAATGTACTGTAAAATGGTACGTGAAGCCAACATCACGTAATAATTCATAGTTTGGGAACTATTGATCATTGAACCTCCTGACAGTGGTGAATTAGCTTGCATATTATTTTTAGTCATTCGTCACTCTGTCAGTATTTTTAACCTTGCTAAATAGAGTACCCATGAAATGCATTGTCAGCTTGGCAAAAGTTAAGAATTGGTTGTCTGAAATAATAGATTATGAACATAAGTGTCTTGATGTAACGTTTTATCCCCGGTAATGGAGCTCTGCGAAAGTTGCCGCATGGAACTCAGAAGCCCCGGGAGTCGGAAGTCGAATGTAGGATGTAGTGAGAGACGTTTTTGCACAAATCAAACACTTTTAGTTGAGCTCTTTGAGGAAGTTAAGCCAACACAATCGCTCATTTACGCTCGCGTGAACTCTAGTTCTCTTGCAAGATGTAATTCCAGCTCGGTGGCGGAAAAGCTCAAACTGGGGATGCCCGTGGACCCGGAAGAGTTCGAGGAGGTCACGATCTACTTCTCGGACATCGTCGGTTTCACCACCATCTCGGCATACTCGACTCCGTTTCAGGTTTGTCCTTTTTATTTGGAAGGAAGTTTCATGTTTTATGCTTCCTGTGGGCGTGTGTGTGTGCTGCATGTGACAAAATATAAAAGTGTGTTGCGGCAAACTGGGGCAGCGGCAGTGGCTCTTGAAATAACGCCGCTGGCAACCAACTTGCTGGTGTATTTCGCCAACACTTTCGTTTATTTTCAACACATAAGGGCTTCAGAGGGATCAGTTATCACAGAAAGTTGTAATATTTAGATAGGTAGGTAGGTAGGTACCCGCCACATGACGGTGCGAGTTTCTCATCCACCCCGGATTTCCGGACTTAGTTTCCAAGCCTTGAAGCTTTGAAAGACGCTTCTTCATTGCCCAGCACCTTTGTTGTTGTTGCATACAAGATAATATGAGAAAAATCAGGTCCTTGTCTTCCAAACAAAAGTCGTTGCTCAACTGGAAGTTTTAGGTGTGAGGTAAATGTGCAGTGAAGACCAAAACTGAAGGACTCGACTTTACGCAACCGCAATTTTGTCTTCGCCCAAATGGTGCTCGCGTATTATTTATCGGACTTTTCGTGTACAGTCGTGTAATGCACATTTCACAAAGATACGTAATAATTACTTTAGTTGTTACGTGCCAAAAAGCCATCGTACCTTTACGGTGCGACTTACTTACACGGTTTGTCTCTTTATTCAGGCACACGGCCAGCCAACTGATCAGTTGAGAAAGCCGGGGTTCGTTTGATGGTCAAGGGGCGCCACAGTATTGTAGGCCGCTCCCCGGAAATAATCCTAGTACCAAGCACGATCTAATACAGCACTGAAGAACAAAGTCGTTGAAGCTAAACTGAATCGGATCGGCACGATAGGTACCTATGGTCGAAAATTTTAATCTTCCTTTCTATATTGAAATAATCATAGACGTTTGCCAAAGGAATTATTTGTTTCCAACTGCGAAGAATGGCACTAGCGGGGCAACATTATGCTATCAATGGTTTCACTAACCATCAATTGAACTAATAGCATACGGGGTTTAAAAAAAAATTGCCATACTCCTTTGTGGCAACCTCTTCTTGATTTTGGTTATACAAGTGTCTCGTAGGTACCAAAAAAATTCAACAAAGCTCCCTATTCCACATAATGAGGGCCTATTAGTGTACTTGAAAAAGTAAAAAAAATATCTCTTGCTTGAAGAAAGTAGTTCTCAAATGGTTTCTTGCTGTATGGTTAGCTCATCCCCACCTGTTCAACATGTTTAAAGCATACATCCCTGTGACGCGTAATACTTAGTATACAGGGTGAAAATTGGAAAATAAATCTTGGAAATTTTTTATTTCGATGAAACAATCCTCAAGAAAACAGTCTCTCCTAAATAATCCTTAGTCATTATTTAGCGACCTTTAGTCTCCTATTGAACATTTGAAAAATGTCCCCCTCCATAGTCACTGGTATCCTACGTACAGAGTGGAATCAATTTTTTTCCAATGTTTTTCATCTTCATCAAATCAATCCAGTCAAAAGCCAATTCCAGCTCTGTTACAAGCCTATAATCGCTCATTCAAGATATAAAAATGTCACATTCCTCAAACTCCCTGAACACAACCTATAGGGTGAAACATTTACAGTTTATTTGTTCAATTTTTTTCCTGGATAAAATCAATTAGGATAATAATTTCGTCTGGTTTACTGGAAAGCTCAGAATTTTCCGCAAGCCATAAAAAAATTACATTTCTAATATCACTCTGACTTGATATACAGGATGGATTATATGTTGCTTCAACTTTTGTTGTGCAAGGAGTTGCTAAGGAAGGAAATCGTCCTTAGCAACTCCTCGCACAACCAAAATCGCAAAAATGCTTGATGCTACAGTAGCCAGTAGTTGCAGTGATTGCAGAAATGACAATTTTTGATATGTTTTGCCAAATATTCTAGGCTCTCTTTTGAAGTGGGTAAGATTATCATCTGAATTAATGTAACCCAGAAGAAAAATAGAAGAAAAAAAGGATGTTCCACCCTGTATGTCATGTTTTAGCAGTTTAAGGATTGTGACACTTTTATATCTTGAATAAGAGATTATAGACTTCTAACAGAGCCGGAATTGGTCTTTGTCCGGATTGGTTTGATCAAGATGAAATTCATTGAAAAAAAATTGATTTCACCCTGTACGTAGAATACCAGCGGCTATGGAGGGGTGAGTTTTTCACACGTTCGATAGGAGACCATAAGATTGCTGAATAATGAGAGGCTGTTTTTTTTTTCGAAAATTATTTCACCGGAATAAAAGAGTTCAAAGATTTATTTTTTTAATTTTCACCCTGTATACTAAGTATTACGCGTCACAGGGATGTATGCTTTCAACATGTTGAACAGGTGGGGATGAGCTACCCATTTAGCAAAAAACCGTTTGAGAACTACTTTCTTCAAGCAAAAATTCAAATTCCAATATAGTACTATATGCACTTGTGTTTATAAAATTTGAAAATTCGCAAATGCAGAGGAGATGAACATTGCGAACTCGTAAACAGTATTTTTTTATTAATTTTATTTTATTTAATTGACTTATTTAACGAGGCGACATTCAGCTGTTAGCTGCTCTACCATGCAACCTCGGGGACAGAACAAAATATCCATGGATGTAGCGGGATTCGAACCCACACAGCGCAGCGCGAGTGGGTCAGCTTGCCATCACCTTCACCACTCGGCTACGACCGCTCGTATCGATCGATAACTTTTTTTTTGCTCAATTTGGGTTGATTATGGAGATAGGTATCCAGTTCGACTAGTGTGTAGAGTAGTCGCGTAGAAATTATCAAGAAAATATTCTTTCCATATCATAATATTGACCCCTGTCCAAACACTCCCTTGTTCCCCGAACATTAGCGAAGTCATTATTTCATAATTACGTTAACAACTCTGGGAGGCTGCGACGTAACGTGAAAATGTCTAATGGTGAACCTGATTTATTTATATGGTGCATAAAGCCAGCATTAGTGTAGAAGTAATATAATGTTAAAAATGCCGCCCCCCAGTGCTACAGACAGTACGATATTAAGTAGGGCGTAATCAAGCCAATGTTCCTTGTGGTTGCGACCCATTTCCATGATGTGTTTACTAATTTTCCATCTGATTTGATTGGGGGCGCTAGGTGGTTGATCTTCTCAACGACCTCTACACGTGTTTCGACGCCACAATCAACGCCTACAACGTTTACAAGGTGGAGACCATCGGAGACGCTTACATGGTCGTCGGGGGACTTCCCGTCCGGGTCCGGGATCACGCCGAGCAGGTAAGAATCGGCGGTGATGGATGTGATATGAATACCTCATTTTCCATGCATTGCCTTTCGTCTTACGCCAATAGTACCTACCACCCAGCGAAGCAAACCTGCTATTAAAGTTCTACATTTTCTTTGCCAGGAAAGAGTTCAAATGTAATACCTGAAGAAAAAAACTCGTCTGTGGGACTCAACTAAACGAAATATATTACCCAATATATTCCACATGTGTGAAAGTCTACATTTCGAGACGAGGGAATTACGGTATGCGCCGCGGCGTCTTTTAGAACCACCTGGGAGCGTTCATCGCAAATTTTAATCTAGTCGTCGCCGTCGTCTAGATTCTTGCTGCACCCTCCCCGGCATCTATTCACGTTATTAAATTACCACCTGTTTCGCTTTCTGAGCCTGCCGACACGTGTTTTGACCCACAAACACCGCCGACGCGGAATCCCACTGAGACGAATTCTGGCTGGGGGAAAAAACAATACAGTCGCATTTTTATGGTCGTAGCGTGGCTCACCACACTAACGCTTTCTGGCTTTAATCGTCAAGGTTCGATTCTTTGCCAGAGCTCATTTTTTCAGTAGGACTACAGGTAATTCTTATTCTACAAAATTTCTGGTTTGTGTTAGTCTCGGTGTCAGTAGAACAACTTTCAAGATAAAGTGACGCGCTTTGAGTAATCAGGGTAACAGCGGAATATCATCCTCAATTTTTTGAGAACAGTTCATCCTCTCAGTATCTGTATGACTCAGCATTGAAAATCTGTTACAGATTGCTACAATGGCTCTCGACTTGCTCCATCAAAGCGGACGCTTTCGCATAAGGCATCTACCAGGAACCCCACTCAGGCTACGCATAGGGCTTCACACCGGACCCTGCTGTGCAGGTGTCGTAGGACTGACAATGCCCAGGTACTGCCTCTTCGGGGACACAGTCAATACTGCATCCAGAATGGAATCCACTGGTAAATCTAACTCCTTTCTGTTTCACTTGATGTAAAATGAAACATTCAAGATCAAACGAGCAAAAAGAAACAAGCAAAGCCCTTCTTTTTCAACCATCAGGATCTGCGTGGAGGATCCATCTCTCCGAAGCGACAAAAGTTCACTTGGAACGAGCGGGCGGCTACCAGTTGGACTACAGGGGGCTCACGGAAATCAAAGGCAAAGGCGCCATGCCGACGTACTGGTTGCTGGGAAAATCCGGTTTCGACAAGCAACTTCCGGAACCGCCGTCCCTCGAGTGAGTTTGTTTGCTCGCTGTCAGCAAAAAAGAGGTCTTTTGTTTTATTGCTGCGATGCACATTATATTAACAATACGTGCTTCGTTAGCTCCATTTCGGTCATAATGGTTGTTTAGTTTTCCATTAACCTCCTGCTTAGTAATGAACATCTTAAAAAGTTAATTATGATAGGTACTCCAGATACCGCGTAATCTCTAATCGATATTCATTTTATCGCCTTATAAGCTGTTGGACGGTAGGGTGAGGGTGGCTGTAGTAGGGTAAGAGCTTCACTTTATTGTTTGTTGTTTGGAATCAAGGAAGTTTTATCGAAATAAGTATGCCTACTATGAGTATACGATTTTGGACCAAGTTTTAAAACAGACATTTCCTAGTTTTCAAATACCTGCCCTGTTCTGTAATACGCATTAGTATTCGGCAGTTATTGCCATCAATATCATGACTGGTTTATTTCGGTATATTAGCGATTTCGACTGCCGAGAGATAGCACCACATGTAGCTGTAGTTATTGGGGATGAACAAGCTCAGTAACGCAACGTAATGCGTTATGGGATACAGAGTAGCCCATTGAGTCATAGATTCCTCTCGCGAAATTTAAATCAACCCGCGAAACCCATCACACTTCTGACACCAAGAGTAGCTTCTTCGAACTGTTCGAACTTCATCAAAAAGTAGATCAAAGGCTCTTTAGATTCATAGGAAGACTTCTTCTATAACTGTATACTTTTGCTGTTTCTTTAATTCAGCCACCTGCATCAGCTAGCCGTAAAAGTAACAATGTCTAATGTTTCAGAACTTGCTTCTCTCATTCAGAATACTCAACTGACATAAATTATTTCATCGTTAGTTGATTGTTGTGGTGGCGGAAACTTGGCTGGACCTTGATGATCAATTGAAAAGTTGCAGTTGAACAGATCCTCAAAGCTTTGAAAACGGCTTGTTAGCGTCTAATTTCGCAGGTAATAATTTGTGAATATCGATACAGCTAGAGGACTCCCGATCGAGTATGTGAACCGCAAAATTCCAGGTATTTGTTCGGTAATTTAACGGAAAATAGCAATACGACCGGACAGCGGTCAACCTTACCCTACTTCGACGCCATTCATTTCCCATCCTCCACGCATATTTCGCCACCGTCAGTACCTCGTATAGGTATTTTTGACCAGAATGAATTAGCCGCGACTCATCATCAAAATTAGCAATTCAGATTATACACATATTCGTCCAAAAGTGACCGACGCGACGCCATCATCATGTATATTAATGTGTGGTATTTGTATGTGCTTTGCTTCCTCGGATTCCACCAGGGAGAGCCACGGGTAAGTTCTGAAGACATGAATAAGTGTGAGGACATGCATGCCCAGGAATTACGTATGCCATCAGAACCGTCCACCGCATGAAGCGTACAACAGGGGGTGTTCCAGAATTCAGTCAAATTGGTCTCGCGAAATCCTGTAGCGTATATACTGCCCTCCAAAAAAAGTGCAACACCTCGAGGCCGTTGGCCGATTTGGATGAAATTTACACAGAATGTGTAGTTCAACTGTATAAACAGATGATTCAAATTTGAAAACAGTAACTCAATTTTTTCCACAAAAATTAATAATGGGTAGCGCCTCCGAGATTTTCTGAACATTCAATAACTCTACGAGGCATCCTTTCAATCAATAATGATGATCAATATCCTGTTGCGGTAGGATATTCCATGCCTATATTGAACCTCTGACTAAAGTTCTCTCAAGTTACGCGGGGGATGGGGCAATTACTCTATCCTTCTACCCACCGTGTCCCATACATGTTCTATGGGTGATAAGTCTGGAGAACAAGCAGGCCATGGGAGCCGGTCAACGTCAGCATTCTCAAGGAACTCTATTGAAACCATTGCCCTATGAGGCCGTGCGTTGTCTTGTTGGAAAAGGGGGGCTTCAAGGTCCTGAAGGTATGGGAGAAGAATGAGCTCCAGAACATTGGCGACGTAGAAGGCAGCTGTCAATGTACCCTTGATGAATACCAAAGGTGACCTGCTTCCATGACATAACGCTTCTCAAACCATCAAGCCAAGGGTGTTGGCCGTATGACGTTCAACAAAAAAATCGGGATTCCGCCGTTCTTCATGGAAGCACCTCACCCTCTTGCGGCCGACGTGGGCTCACAAACAAAATCTAGATTTATCACTAAACACCACATGGTGCCATTCTTGGACCCAGTTCCTTCAATAATTACATCATTCCAGCCTTCGAGGCTGTGTCGACCCAGTCACCCGAGGGCGACCAGAGCCATTTCTGCGATGATAGTTCCTCTCCTCATTTCACCTCCTCAACCATCCCAACACCGAGGCTACATTGCAGACGATTTCCCTGTCGACTGCACGATATGAAACACGCTCGTTTCTTGAGCCGACAATACGGTCCTTCTGAAAATCTGTTAAATGGCGATACAGCACTGGTTGACGAATTCGTGGCATTTCAGCAGTTCTTGGAAATGGATAGTGTGATTGTAATCACAAATTTGGCAGCAACTTGCAAAAAAACACCACAACCAATGTCTTTGGTTTTACTATCACCAAAGTAACAAACAAAGAAATTACAGCTCCTACTTTTTGGAAATTTTAATCATTTGTTATTGTTTCTATCGTTGAAATACAATTCCTATGAAAATTTCATCAAAATCGGACAACGGCCTCCAGGGGTTGCACTTTTTTTGGTATATAAGGAAATGAAACTTTTCCGGCAATTACACGGCCAATTTTGTGAGTGTCCCACAATTGATCCGCCATTTTGAGAATGGGGCTGTAACAGCGCCTTTGCTACCCCAACGTTCAGTTGGTCAGGTCGAGTTTAAGTCTAAGCTTGGTTTTATAACCGTTGTTACAACATGTAGGTCTTTGGCTACGTTCACACCGTGGCTTTGGTTCGCAATCTACGCACTAAATTCGACCCAAATAAATTTAGTCCACGGGGTGTAAACGATCATGGACCAGGACCAAGTTAGGACCAAGCAGCTTGGGTCATATCTTCAGTTAGACGTCGACTGACCAAAATTCAGTTTTAGTTTATATTTTAGAATAGGTCGGCCACTTTCGGCTGCCGGTGTGAACGCTGGAAGAGAAGAATAACTTCAGGTGGAATTTGGGTCAATCTGGCTTTAGTCCACCGGTGTAATCGTAGCCTATGACTGACAACTTGACCAAGCTTGGAATTAGCTCAAACCGTTGACATTATTATGAAGACACGCAACCAGTGACATGTTTTGAACTGACTTTGATTTTGGCAAGTGGCCCACCAGCTGCGAACCACAAGATGGAGTTCCAACCACAGCTTTATTCTGAAGAATTCTTGCGAAACTGAAATGAGAACAGAGTCTTTCCAGTGCTCCACCATGTATACCATGGTATTAAGAAATAGTGTAAAGCTGGAATCAAAAGTTACGTACTTGTCAAAACTTCACTGTGACTTGAGCCGGCCGATCCTAAAGGGTTCAGTAGCGCATCTTCATAAATAGTCAGTCAATGCTCAAACCGAGGCTCAAACTTAGCACTTGAGTCCAAGATAGTCTGAGTTAAGTCTTTCTAGGTATTTCTAGAGTAACTAACTATCGGCTACACAAAACTTCCCCAAACTAAACAAGCTAGTCCACCATCGCATCAAGTGGGGTGTCTTTTTTGAAGAAACATTCCTGCTGAATTCTGGAACACCTTGTACAGACGACTCTTTCGGTTTTGGACCGCAATTCCGCGGGATTGACTTTTAAGTTGTTTAGTGTCGGCACGGGACCGACCTATCCGGGAGAAATTAATTATGCACAAGGCCTGAGTGGAATGCTAATAATAACGAGCTCGACATTAAAACACAGGAGCCGTGAAATTTCACACCTCTCCGGCAACCTATACTCTGTTGAATCCTCGAAGTTTTCGTTTTTCTTCGATTCCAATTTCCCATTCCGACCGGCTAGCGAGAACCCAGCAGGACACACTATTACACTATGCCAGACCGCAGCGACGACACGTCCTCTTTGGTTCTTCCGCATGACGGCACGCCTAAAGTCAAATTAGTCCCGATTTGCGGCGGTAAATCAAATCGCAGGACATTCGTGTCGTCCTGATGTTCTCTGTGTGCTCGTGTGCGTGTGTGTGTGTGTGTGTGTGTGTCGCAAACGAGATTCGGTTTTAATTAGCCCAATTCTAATTTGACCGTTTGGAAATGCCTCGCAGACTGGACGAGAGCCTGATAATCAGCAAGTCGATATCCAGCAATTTGAAGCACGAAGAAACGATAACGTCGGTGGGCGATTCGGTCTCGCTGGAATCGTCCAGGCAGCAGACGCTGCAGGGCGAGCAGGATCACACGCCAAAGTCGCCGAATCCGAATCCTTCGTTTATTAAAACGATGGAGCACTCCAAGTTCGCTAGCTTGTCCAAGGCGATGCCGGACGAGCCCTTGAGCAGGTAATTGATTTTAGTTTTTTCTTTCCCGGTTGCTAGTAGGTACCTAAAAATCTTCCTTGAAATTTTGCATTGCGGATCCAAACGTTACATAATACAGGATGTCCAAAATGTCGCGCCGCTTTAAAAAAGTCGATGAGGGGTTAAGAAATTATCTTAATAAATTTTTCTGGAAGGAATCCTATTCTAAAAACTTGGGAAATTTATGTATAGGAGACTGCATTGTCAAGATCGACGTCTTCCTTCTCACCGCTGGACCATCTTAAGTCGAGACCTGAAATTCACCTTAGTTCGCTTACACATCGCAGAATATTGTTTTCCAATTCATACAGTGTAGCAGGATGAGCTACGGTGACTGCTTTTTCCATTGAGGAATCCGGCTAGAAAAGTTTAACCGGGTTTTAGATCGGAACTTCCTGTAGACCAAAACTGATGTTCCCCAGTTTGGAAGTCACCTTTCTGGGAAACATCCTTTGAGCTACGTCTCGATCTAACCCCAGTAGACTTCATCTTGTGGGGTTACCTTGAACATTTTCGCCACAGCACCTGCTGAACTGCATGAATTGGAAAGCACTATTTGCGTAGAAATGGCGGCTCAATACCAGCTGCTATGATGGTGTGATCGAGCTCTGGAAAATGTTTGGTCCCAACTTGAAGAGGTGTAGCGGCGAGAGGGAAGACGTCTTGACAATGCAGTCTTCTGTGTACAGGGTGGTCCAGGTTACAGTAGAAATAATTCACCATTCAATGGTCCATCGAAAACTAGGTCGACATGCATAATTTGATTTTGCTCCAGAACGCTTCCTAAGGGAGATAGAGCCCTTCAAAGTTCAGTTTTCAAAATCTTTTGCAATAACTCCAAAGTTATCAGAGCGATTTTGACCAAATTTGGCACAAATCCATGAGCTTAACACGGTTTTATCAACTCTCAAAAAAAAAAAAAATCACCTGGTCCAGACTCCATTTCAAATGAATTCTACAAAAATCTTGATTATCCACATAAACAGCTCTTACTAAAAATACTCAACAAGGTAATAACCAACAAAAAACAACCAAAAGAATCGAGTCATAGAGCCCTTCAAAGTTCAGTTTTCAAAATCATCTTTTTGCAATAACTCCAAAGTTATCAGAGCGATTTTGACCAAATTTGGCACAAATCCATGAGCTTGACACGGTTTTATCAACTCTCAAAAAAAAAAAAAATCACCTGGTCCAGACTCCATTCCAAATGAATTCTACAAAAATCTTGATTATCCACATAAACAGCTCTTACTAAAAATACTCAACAAGGTAATAACCAACAAAAAACAACCAGAAGAATGGAGTCATTTTACCTTCGTCATGATATATAGAAAAGGTGATAAATCCAACCCCGAAGCTTATCGCAGAATCGGCCTTTGTAGTAATATTCTGAAGATTTTCACACAAGACTCTCATCCAGTCTCAACACATGGGCAGAAAGCAAGGGTGTACTGCCGGAAACCCAGGCAGGGTTTCGAGGTCGCCGTGGATGTTTGGACAATACATTCGTACTCAACTCCGTAATTCAACTACACATCCGACTACCAAGACGAAAAATATATGCATGCTTCGTAGACTTCAAAGCTGCCTTCGATTCAGTAGAACACTCATCGCTGTTTTGAAAATTGTACAGTATTGGGGTGAGTGGTGAATTCATTCGAATCATCAAACAGATTTATAGTGATACAACAGTCTGTGTGAGATCTAACAATCGCGTGACGGTCGCCGTTCGGGTGACAAAGGACGTCCTTCAGGGCGATAGCCTGAGTCCAACTCTGTTTTCACTTTTTATCAGCGACATCGAGACATACCTTAGAAAAAACGGTTGCGATGGCATTAATATCGACGCGACGCACACAGGCGGAATTTCAAAAAATCGTGGACAAAATTAAATTTTAATTTTTTTTGACTTTTTTGCAGGAATTCGCTTAAAAATAGCTAGATTGAATGTAATTCTTCAAAAATCACCAAAAAAAACTTTTTTTGTGAACAGAAACAAAATAAATGTTTTAGAACGTCGCGTAGACCTCATGGAAAAATTATTTCGTATAAAATGTTTTTTTGACACGTAGATTTGGTTGAAAATCCAGTATATTGTAGATATTCAATAAAGTATCAGATGATCCTATAGCTAAATTCCATTTAATTGATTCCGAGTTTAGCGAGTAGGGCGGAGAGAAGGTGTATTTCCAGTTATTCGGCGAAAATTTTGTAATTTACGTAACTGGTCCAATACCAAGCTCCAGATTACAGGAAAAATAGTGGAAAAAAGTCTCCTTGGGTTGATGAGGGTAGTTAGTGAGGTTTCAAAATTTATTGACTTTACATCCTCCAAAACAGCTCTGTCAAAATTATTGAAAGATTTTCTCACTATCTTTCCTATACCTCCTTTACAGCTTGTATTGGACAAGTTTCACTACTTTTGAGAATCATTCATTTTTTTTGGTTTTCGATGACAAGTCCTGGTCGTCACATCCGGTAACTTGTTTGATTTGGCTTAGCAAATGGCTTGCACTTATCCATGAAGTTAGGAGCTTGACAAAATTGTAAGATACGAACTAGCTTATTTTTTTGCTACGCCTACGGTAATAAACTCTGATCGGGAATCTAAAATTAAAGTATTGGTTGAAAAAAACTAAATTTTTGTTTTGATAATTAAGAATTAAGGTACACATACAGGGTGTTACACTTTTTTAGTCAATATTTCAGGAGATAGTAGAGTATCAAAAAATATGTGGACTTTCTCGGAAAAAAAAACATCGGAAACGCATTATAACGGAGATAGAGGTTTTCAAAGTTGAGTTTTGCAAATGATTTTTTTTTTATCACTTCGAGTTCAATCAATGAATTTTTGATAAAATTTGGTAGACATCATAAGTTGATGTATGCATACAAGATGGTCATTTTGGTTTTTGTCACATCTCGAAAATTGTAACTTTTTATTTTTTATTATTTTTCTTTTATTTGCGAAACTACTTATTTTTCGATGCTCTACCATATTCTCAAATATTAAAAAAAAAGTGGAACACTCTGTATAGGAGAAGCGGTTCAATAGAACCAAGTTTTCAAATTTGGTTAAAACTCGAGTGGTGCGTTATTTGCGATTTTATGTACTCCAAAGTCAACAAAAAAATTAGTTTCTCGTAATATAGCAAGTTATAGCAAAAGGTGTTGCCTGGAACATGTACAGTATACCTTTTTGCTTATAAAAATATAAAAATCGCTGCTCGATCGTGCTCGATAGGATACTTTTTGTCTACAGGTAAACAAAAATTCACTTTTTTCGAAGATTGAAAACTCTACTTCAAATATTATTTTTTGGGGATGACCAGTGGATATTTTCCAATTAAATATCTATATGTAAATGTAATACAGACCTCCTGCTATAAACTCCATATATTTGGATTGAATAAATTCACATGGCAATGTGTCAAGGGCCATTCGAAACGAGTAAGAAAAAGTCCAAAACTGATAACTGGTGACAGCTTTTTTTCAGCATGAACTTCATATCGCTGTATCTTTTTTAACCTTGCACCTGTTGAGCTGAGGGTACCTGATAATTATAGCTAAATTATCCAAGAATATTTTAAAGTGGATCGTTCCTGATCAACTCAATATTTTTATTTTTGGTTTTTGTCCACGATTTTTTGAAATTCCGCCTGTGTGCGACGGTAAGAACGAACTGTTGGTGCTAATGTACGCAGATGACCTGGTCATACTATCTGACTCCCCTATAGATTTGCAAAAGAAACTCAACATTTTGAATCAATTCTGCGTGGACAACCTTCTCACAGTTGATATCTCGAAAACAAAAGTCCTAATATTTTCTAAAGGAACAAACCTCAATTTTACGTATAGCGGGGAAACTCTGGAGGTTGTAAAAAAATACACTTACCTCGGGATACCTTTTTCTACCTCAGGCATTTTTAATTAAGCTCAGCAGTGCTTCACAAGCAAAGGTAACATGGCTGTTGGTAGCACACTCAGTTTATTGAGTAGATGTGGCACAAACTCGTGGGAGACAAGGAAAAAACTTTTCTCAAGCATGGTACTTGCAAGTCTTCTGTACCTGGTGGGAGTTTGGGGTTTGAGGTACATCGACTCGATAGAGAGAACCCAGGTAAGATTTGTGAAATCATTTTTTTTTTCTACCACCTTCGACACCGAACTGCTTTGTCCGACTTGAAACTGGTCTAAACAAGTTGGAGCTCATCATCCTAAGAAAATCAATAGTCTGGTGGTGTAAGATTTTACGAATGCCCAATCACCGCCTCCCAAAAATATGTTACGATCGACTGAAAAAACTCGACGACACGAAAAAAGGCGCAGACACAAGGTACAACTGGGTGTCACAGTTTAGGGTCTTGATGCAAACAAACAACTTGAGTAGAATGTGGGAGAGACAGAGTTTTTCGTTCACTGAGAAGCATTTAGAATCACAACTTGAATTGGTAAAAAAAAGTTTTTGTGTTGTGGACAGGGTGACTGCTTACGAATCTCGCTACAATTGTATGTACAAAGATTTTCTGACTAGCAACGATGCAGAACAGTTGTACTTGAACCTTGATATTCACCTAAACAAAATTCAAACCATCTGCCAAATCAGATTGCACAGCAAAAAAATTTCAAGACTGTATCTAAATCAAACAAAATACCTCGTCAACCTGACCGAAAAATGCACGCTATGTAACCTGAACGCAACAGAAGATATCTATCACATAATATGTGAATGCCCAGCTCTCTCTTCTTTTCGAACTTCTTGGCTATCTTCCTACTCGTTGCATAAGGTACAGCCCCATAACTTCCATTTGACTCTTCTTCAATCCATTACAAAGAAAAAGATCAATGATATTTGTGTTTTTTTGACGGGGGCTCTGAAGTTTAGGCGGGATATCATAACGGGAACCTATTGAGTTTTTATTTTTATTTCAATTGTTCAAAATATTCTACTTGTACTCGCTAATGTTATAGACTTTGATTTTCATCAATATCTTTTTTGATTCTTTGGCCACTCAGAAGTTTATATTCTTATTTTTACCAGGATTTGGAATAATTCCCACTCAACTGTGTAATTTGTATTATTTTTATTTGAATTTCGTTTTAGTTTATGGAAGATACCGGATATATAATCCATTCCAAGCTTGAAAAAACCACAGCTGGCCATGAAAAATTCGAGTTCTGTTGGTGTCCCTGATTTTTTATGTTTAATGTCATCTTGATACAAGGGAGGTTACGTTCAAATTTGTGTCCGTTTGACATGAAACCTTCACCTGAACTACGCTGTGTTGTCAAATTGTCATTCTGGGGACTGCGTCGCCGGCAGGTCGCAGGTTTGCCCACTGATCTCAGCCGCTTTCTTTCGGCCAGGACCACAGTTCATGATCCTGGAAGAGAGGCTGAATTAACGTACCTAGGTTCTTACAGGGCGCGACGAGCTCAGGTCACGAGATCACTTTGCGACTAAATCACACTACGGCGGTAGAACTGGGTTCGCCTCATCACTTTTTAAACTGTATAGTCTTACTGTTGCACTTCTCAATACCTTCACTATTGAAATAACTTGAATAACGGCGTTTTCAAGACGAAAACTAATGAAAATATTGTGTCAGTGTCAAAATCTGACCTAACAATTGAATTAAAACGGCAATCCAGCTGAGCAAACATCACTTTGACAAATTTGATTAAATCATCTTGACTTTTCCAATCCATCAATGTATCAGATTGTCCAACTTGAAGAAAAAATATCATAGGCAACTGTGGTTTTTTTAAGCTTGGAATAGATAATATTGTACACCTATGAGGTAAAGATAATCAAGTATTATTTACCTATTTATTTATTTATTATACCAGCTGCTATGATGGTGTGATCGAGCTCTGTAAAATGTTTGGTCCCAACTTGAAGAGGTGTAGCGGCAAAAGACGCGGCGGAAGACGTTTTGACAATGCAGTCTTTTGTATACAAGGTGGTCCAGGTTACAGTAGCAATAATTCACCATCCAATGGTCCATCGGAAACTAGGTCGACGTGCATAATTTAATTTTGCTCCAAAACGCTTCCTAAAAGAGATAGAGCCCTTCAAAGTTCAGTTTTTAAAATCATCTTTTTGCAATAACTCCAAAGTCATCAGAGCGATTTTGACCAAATTTGGTACAAATACTTGTGAAATAAATACCCATCACTTGACGTAGACAACATTCGTCGAAATTGTCTAGTGACGTAGATACCGGGGGATTGCTTAACTTCTCCTACCCCATTTTCTACGCCACTGGATATTTTTTAAAAATCATACCGGGTGATCACTTGAAAACTATCCACCTGCAATAACTCCAGATTCCTAGTGAATATTTTTTCGAGCAAAAAGAGATCGATTTTTGTATCGGGGGGGACATCTAAAACATACATTGGCAAATTCCTATGTTCACCCCCTCGCCCTCACTCTCCCCAACTTTGAAATTTCGAATGACACTACCTACCTTGCGGCACATCAGATTGGAGAAAATCAAATTTTCTTTCTGAAAAAACAATTTTTAGAGTTTTCAACTCCACCCCCTTTTTCCTAAAAATTCTCTGTCTGTCCCATTTTATATTCTGGACCCCTCATTTTTTTTTTAGTTTAGTCAGCGTCATTCTAGCTAGCATCGGAGAAAAAAAAATTTGTGGGAAAAGTGCCACCTAAATTCACCCCTTTGCTCTCCCCCACCTCACTCCAAAATTTTAACTAAACACCACCTACTTTGTAATACATCAAATTGAAGGGAATTGAACTATCTTTCTAAACATGATTATTTTTTCGAAATTTTTAACCTCTCCTCCAATAAATTGGCCATTTGGAGCATTATAGGGGAGATGGGGGACTTTGAAAATTGTAAAAAAAAATTCAGGAAGAGAATTCAATCTCCTTTAATTTGGTGTATTACAAAGTGGGTATTGACATTTTAGATTTTCAAGGTGAGGTAGGGGGTGAAGGGGTGAACTTGGGTCTTAGATGGCACTTTTTCCATGGAAAATTTTCTCTTTCGATGCTGTGCAGGATGACGTTGACTGTATTGAAGAGAAATGGAGGTCAAGAATAGTAAATTGGACACTCAGAGAATTTTAGGGGTGGAGTTGGAAAAATTCAAAATATTTTTTTCAGAAAGACAATTTGATTTTCTTTAATTTGATGTATCGCATGGTGGTGTCATTTGAAATTTCATAGTTGGAGCCAGTGGGGGCGAGGGGCGTAGGATAGAAATTCTCCAATGTATGTCCCCCTCGATATAAAAATCGACCTGTTCTTGCTCAAAGACATTTCCACTAGGAATCGGGAGATATTGCAGGTGGATAGTTTTCAAAGAATCACCCGGTGTGAAGAAATAATTATAAAATTGGTTTTTCATTTAATTGTAAAATTATTTTTTTGAATTCCTTGTTCAATTTAGAAAAAAGTTACTTTTGTGAAATTTTGATAAGAAGCTTCATTTCCGAGGTATTTGGGTTTGAAACTTTGGAAAACACCTCGAAATCGCGACTTTCAAAGGCCTAAAAACTAAAATAAAAAAAAACTCATGATTGTTCAACTGGAATGAGTTTTCTATGTCATTTAAGTTGATTTACTGCCATTTTTGCTAAGAAATGAGGCATTTTCAGAGGAAAAACAATTTGGGCTCTGGAAAGTGGCGATTTCGAGATGTTTTCCAAAGTTTCAAACTCAAATATCTCGAAAATTGAGCCTTCAATCAAAATTTCACAAGGGTAACTTTGTTTTACATTGATCAAGGAACTCAAAAAAAGATAAATTTCCTAAAAATATCCAGTGGCGTAGAAAATGGGGTCGAAGAAGTTAAACAATCCCCCCCCCCGTATCTACGCCACTGGACAATTTTGACAAAAGTTATCTACGTCAAGTGATGGGTATCTATCTCGTGAGCATTTGTACCAAATTTGGTCAAAATCGCTTCAATGACTTGAGAGTGATTGGAAAAAAAGATTTTAAAAACTGAACTTGCATGAAGGGCTCTATCTTCCTTAGGAAGCGTTTTGAAGAAAAATTGAATTATGCATGTCAACCTAGTCTTTGATGGACCATCAAATGATGAATTATTGCTACTCTAACTAACCTGGACCACCCTGTATGAAATTCCCAAGTTTTTAGATTGGGATTGCTTTAAAAAAAAATTAATGAAAATTCATTCTCCTGCCTAATAACAACAACATAAAGCTACTATAAAACTATACCAACTACCACACGTGTAAAGAACGAACGACACATAACTCATAAAACCTTGCCAATTGCGTGAAATATTATACTCAACTTGCAAATTGACTAATGATGCTATTCTGTAAAAAATAACATTCCATAAACGCTCTGTTATGTAAAAATTCGTGTCAGCCATTGGCTGTTGCCTAGGTGATAACAACGTAACAGAGCCTTTATGGAATGCAATTTTTTAGAGAATCGCACCATGAGTAGTTTTTACCGTCAACTCGGTCGCTCGACCACTACTAAGTACAGTTCCAGTTCGGATAGTAAAAATGTCGAGCTGAAAGTGAGCGTCACCTTCCATCAAAGCAAAAGCAGCCAGGCGACAACTACTCCAAAAACCAAAGCTATTTGTAGATCAAGTAAGAAAAAAGCACTCTTGAGAAAAAGATTTCATAAAAACACGACGCACCTATCCAAAATTGACTATTTGCGCTTGGGTATATCGCTCTAACTTCGCGTTCCTTTCCGCTCGTTGTCGCTTTGATTTCAATACTTGCCTGTCGGCCGATCCAACGGTGTTCATATACCTATGACTGGTATTCTGGAAGTTTCCACCGGTTTTCTATCAAATTCCACATTGACCGCGGCATATAATTCCGAGGCGACTCTCGAGCAATCCTACACCTTCCGCGTGCATTGCCAACGCATTTTCGATTGGCGCCTACACCGATTGGGATGATGTATCTTACCCGCCTGTTGATAGCTTGTGTAAATTAAATGGTCCGAACCATCGCGTATGTGTTCTCGAATGCGTAGAGCTTCGCAACTTGTAACAGGACGATCAAACGGCCCAAAGACCGCATGTGCGCATGTCTCCAATGCACAAGAGAATCCCCACTGGTAACGTAATAATATTTTAATAATTCAACAATAGATATTTGTTCCACCCAAAAGAAAATCACCTCAGTCCTAAACAAACAACACTGAAAATTTAACAATAACTGCTCTGCACCTGCAATTTTTTTATTGTGCCCACCTTACCTCTAACAACGTTATTATTTCCCACCCAATTTTTCTGACTTGTTTGTACTACAATGTTTGTTTTCCATTTCGCCTCTTTCATTAGGCGCGTTATGATTACTTTTTGCGTTTGTGCGTAGGTAGGTACTCACTTCAAAGCGACGCTACCGATTCAATTAGCATGGCCGTTCTCTTATTCGAGGTTTAAATTATGCGACGTGGAGGAGTTCCGTATATCTGCCTACTTCTGGGGCTTTGGGGGAGCAGCTGCACTTCGGCCGGTGATGGAAGTTTATTCGTTGAATAGTTTTGCCGTGCAACGTTGAGCAACTTCAAATTACTCGATGCGGAAAACTCGAGACAATAATAAGAGAAAAAGGTAAATGTTGCGAACAATAGAGCGAAGCGCTTGGGTACAAGAAATTAATTTCAGGTAAAGCTGGAAATATTGCGAGGGAATTCGAGTAATAAGAGTACGCGAGTGTTCTATCTGGGTTAGGTAGGGGGATGATAGACGCAGTAGCATGAGGAAAATTATAATAATTTGTGTCGTAGAATGCAAAATGCTTCTGCCGATCATTTTGTTTGTCTGCCTTTATCTAGGGTAATACTTTGGAGTGATGAAGCTGTATCCGCCACTGTTTTCAATAGACTTCGAGTTTATTGCTTATTATTTCGATGTGTTCAAACTCTTCCATTGTGTTTTAAGTTTTTCGATGTGTTTAAACATCCTTGGTTCAAACCAATAAGAGTATATAGACGCTTATATAACACATAGGAATTCACCGCCCTCTCCCTACGATTTTTCATGGGAAAATATAAGTGTTATATGAGATATGCAACAAAACTCAACGAGGCTCTGCCAAGCTATGTATTCTAGGAATATACTGGTTTGGTTCGAAAATGCACTTGGTATCTCTGTTTCACGTTGAAATGTCATATCGTATGATTGACATGATTGACAAAAGCTCTGGTAAGGGGTCATATTTTGTATTCCCATATTGTTCTTTCCTTGAAGCAATCGGATTTGCATTTTGTTTCACTTCTGAATATTTGATCCGCTGTTTTGGTACCGAACTAAAATTGGATACCTCGTTTATGCAATTGCGCATGAGAGGCATTGATTGCTATCTCAAGAATGTTTCAATTTCTTTCAAATATTTGAGGCAAAGATGGATTATATAGTATATAACACTCGTTCCGTAAGACGTTTCGATTCACACTCCTTCCTTCGAGACCCTCGATCCTCACTGTGTTCGTCGTACCCCAAAAACCGTCATGAGACAAACTTCTTCTATAAAATTTTTGTAATAATATACCTACTGCTGAGCATTTGGTTTCACTTTTGCGTGGAATGACTGAGTAACTCCTGCGCCTTGATGTGAAGATTTCAAAAGATTCCTAGTGATTTCCATAGATGTGTACACCAGATTTCCAAGTTGGTTTACCCGGCGAATCAGTTGATCTATGATGGTACCTGGTTGTCAGAGGATTACAATTAATAATAATGAATAGATAACTTTATCGAGTATCCCAAAATTTCCAAAATTGAGCAATTTTTTTTGAGTTTCAGCCGATACAGAATTTTAAGATGATCCCTAGACCATTTGGGTGTGCATGTTACAAACGTAGGGTGGAATAATTCGATATAAGAAGAAAACGTCGTCCGTGTTTGTATGCTAGCACCTCTTGAAGATTCTGAACAAGTAACATCAAGTGAATAAATTGAATTTGCTGTACTGAAATATCATCAAGTAGGTAGCAGACTTCCATGCTTTTTTAGTAAAGTAAAATTACGAAGATATCTCGCCGAAATATGGACGCCGCACACATCATTATGGAACTAAATGCCGTGAAAATTCAGAATCCAGGTGTCTTTCGCTGGAGCATAATTTTCTTCTGCACCATGTAGATACTTACCTAAAATTATAGTAGATCGTAAAAGCTCCAGTTTAATTTGTACCCGCACATAATACGCGATGAAAGCATCCCAAATTACAATGGCTGTGAATATACGTCCTTTGATTGAATTACCCATCCAGATTAACTTCAACAAAACGCTTGATCCTTTTCGTCATGTCGTGTTGTGCCCTGTATATACATATACCTATAACTTTCTGCCCGAATTCTCGCAAGGATCGTCATGTTGTATAACCGAACCGACCAACAACTATAACTCGTCGGGCGCTAAAATCACTAATTTTCACTGGAAACCCTCAAAGTGTGTCCAACCAAGTTAATTAATTTGTGTTATGTAATGTAATGCCCATAATGCTTTTACTACCTCTTGAATTTATTCCGGAGATCGCCGGAAAGTGGCAACAAGTCTCCCTGGCGGTAATTTAATTGCGCGTCCGGAATGGAACTCTCTCTACTCTACTATGTAGATATATAAAAGTTTTATGGAAGAGCTTTTCGATTTGCAGCTACTGCTACTCTTTAATATCTGGGGGTGCTTTCGACACTGCAAATGCAATAATAATGGTGTGATGGAATCCATTTGGAGCGAATCGCGAGTGCAGAACCTAAATTAAATTAGGTACCTATCTCCCTACTAATACGTGCACGTTCACAGCATGGATAGGAGCACGGGTCCATGCTAGGAGCCCATCAAAAAATTTAACTCTCTTTTAGCGTTATTCTTTTAAGTGCACACCATAAACCAGTAATCGACTTTAGCACTTCACGACGTTCAAAAGTTTACTAAAGTACATTTTGTCAAAGTGGCAATGAATTTGCAGTGCATTTAACCACTCAACGTGAGGATGATGAACTTAAATAGCCATATCATGTAACTACATATTAGTTGCAAAATGAGTGTACAAATAGACAATACAAATAGAAAAGACCACATGTCGTCACGGATTTTTACGGTTGCGTAGGAACCAGGTGAGTTCATCATTCAAAAAAAGGTTGGCTGATTTTTGATGCCCCAATATCCGTGACGACGGTGGTGATAACATATGGTCTTCTCTACTTGTATTGTCTATACAACGGCTGTTGAAGTATGAAATCCTGATGATGATTGAGTCATATAATAAAACAGCTGTCCTAATCATTACAAAACTCGCACATAAGACTTATAAATATGAAGTTAGATTGGTGAAATAAGGCGTTGCGGAATCAATCGCTAAAATCGAAAATCGCTTCTCATCTCCTCAAATTTCAAAATTTCCAAAAAAATTTCAGATTTTGGAAACTTTGATGAACTCAAACCAAGGTACATCCTTATAGCTTCCGAAAGAGACCTGAATTGTAGATTTCTGTCAAGGAATAAGCCCACAACGATTGATTTCGCAACGCTTTATTCCACCAATTTAACTCCATCCTCAATTCTCTGTGTTGTGTGAAATCTGAGATTCAGGTAAAGATGGAGCTTTCAAGATGGCTTGATGGTGTGGGGTAGACGATTCTAGTGAAAAGACAACAAGCACGCAAACATAAATAAATATTGCGCCTCTTACCCCTCTTAGGGCCATATAGCAGGCACCTCGCATTTTTAATTAAATAAAGATGATAGTCGGAGAACTTTGTTTCGACTCTAGTAAAGTTTGAAAATGCGTTTCAACTATTGAGAGGTTCCATTCTTCTTGGATTGCTCTTTTTTCTGCGACTGGTTTTTCTGCATACCTGAACTGTAGTTATCCCAGTGAACCAAAGCTTCTGTCATGTACGTGATCTCGGAATCGTTTACCGATGGAGTTATAATTTGACCTTGACCAATGAGATCAAGCCTACAATAGACCGAACTCATCAATGCAGGGATCGAATTTTCAAGCCACCAAATTTTATAGGAAGGCTGGCCCGTTCCCATGAATTTCTTAGCAGAGAAAACGTTGAGAATTTTACAATGAGTCGCAAAGAGTTAATTTGATTATCGAAATCAGCACAAATGTTGGGAAATAGCCAAAAAAGACCACATGTCAATAAGAAAGTTGATCGTGGAAGCCAGAAACTATGACGCAACAAAGAAAGAGACATGTGAGAATTGTCTAGATTCTTAGGAAAGACGGATGGCATGGCCTTTTCTAAAATTGGAGCTCTCAGTAATGAAAACTACTCGACAATATATTATATTCCAGGAATTCCGCTCGCAAAAGATTCGGAAACCTTTTCAAAATTTGGACAAAAAAACAATTCGCATTTGGATGAATTGAGATGTAGACCTATTTCTCTAAAACCTTTCCTGATTTTTTCAAAATCTTCACCTCCTATAGTTCCGTCATCTAGGTACCAGACATTCAATTGAGAATGTAAATCCTCGACGAACAGATGGATGGGTAAACTGAAAATAGCAGGACCCAAAGGATCTCCTTGCTGACACCATACTGAAGATTGAATCAATTTACTAATGAAAAACAAGTTAGAAGGTGTGGCATAACATTGTTGTAGAGCTGACGGCTCACCACAGATACCTGTGGGCGAGGCTGAACAAAATAATAAAATCGTTTTGAACGAGTCCGTGTCTTGGTATAGGGGAAACAACACTGTCAGCTGGAGTGGTGGACCATTACCAGGTCACAGGTGTAGTATATCCTGGTCACGGCACCATTTCTGTAGTGTATCCTGGACACGGTACCATTTCTGTAGTGTAACCCCCTCTTTCGATGTTTGGCTGCGATCGTCGCTGTCCCTTGCCTTCCGAACGTTGTTTACCTTTTACCCACGTTGTGTGAGTTCTTACTCTTGATGAGAATGTGTCCTTGGGGATGAGGTTTGATTCCTGAATGAAATGCGAATGAAATGCAAGCAAAATGAATGTTTATTGAAAATCAATTGCAAAGTTTTGTTTCTTTTCTCAAAACACCTCATAACAAGAAATTGACAGTGATAAAATGACACAACAAGAATAAAGAACAACAAAACACGTATCAAGAAGAATCATTACAAATAGATGGACAATGCAGGAATTTACAACAATGAAATAAACACAAAATCAGATTAGCAAAACAAAACAAGAAATCATGAAACAGGTCAAACTGTCAATTTAATCGCAAAGGAAAAGTGACGTATTCGCTGACAAGCACACATGGGAAGAACACGTCAAAGAAACCCATGCGTATAGCCTGGTTGATTGCTGAAAAATCCCTTCCCAAATAATCTGAACAAAAGTCAAGTGTGGATAAGTCATGATAAAATGACAAAGAAGTCACTCCAGTAATGCATTGATCAAGTCAGCGTGAATCGGTGCTTGAGCTTCTTTGAAACGTTTGCTTCGTTTACAAGCTATTTACATAACAACAAAAAGGAAACTCGCTCGCTTACGCTTTGAACGCTGAGCAATTTATTTTAACTTTACAAACAAAATAAGTCAAATTGATAGATAAGTACAATGAAGAAATGATTGATAAACAAGTACATAAATCAGCAATGAACAAATGATAAGTAAACAAGTGGATAAATCAGCAAGAAATACATGATAAGCGATGGTGTAGGAAAATACACAAGAAACAAATAAGAGATATACAGGTAGATACATAAACAAGAAACAGGTGAGAGATATATAAGTAGAGAAGTTGGAGTTGGTCATACTTTTTGTAAGCAATTGGAAGGAAGAAGTATCTATGACGCATTCACCCGAAATTCCCCAGCAGTTACCCATCACAAACCCCACAGATACATACTTACATACAAAACAGAATAACAGTAAATACAAGAAAACCGACTCAAGCCAACCTGTGGCCCTCTCTTCGTCGTTTTACATAATTCCCCCCCCCCTAAATAAGAAAAGGTTAGTAGACTCAACAAGGCAGATTCATACAAGTGGTGGACCCCCCAGGACACGGAGAAGCGGCAAGTTTCTCTTTCCTTTCTTTACTTTCATGTATAACCCGACAATGAACAATGAAATGTGAATGAATCATAGAAAGCACTGTTCTCTACCTAGCGGCTGATGTGGCGTAGCAGTTTTTTTTTTGTCGTCTAACTGTTTGTGACGTAACTTGTGGAAAAGAAACAATTGATGAAACCTCGAAATACGCGCGACAGCGCAATCCCGAAGCAAAGTCATGAGTGCGCAAAATGCACACCCACTAGATTACGGCCTTTGTCATCAAAATTCAGATCATTCGGGGAGTAGATAAACTACACAAAATTCATAGTAGTGCGAAGCACCTTGATTTCAAAAGGGGAAAAATGCGGGCTATGCAAGCCGGTTGAGAACAAATAATTTCGGGTTATGTACAATAATTTTGTGGACGAAATAGGTATCAAAATGCATGATTTGATGAGTGGGTGGAAGCCAAAATTACGGTACAATAATCAAAGAAAGACCGACCTTAAATCGATGAAAACGACGCGCACTCGTTGCACTTAAAGTCACGTGTTCCTCACCACAGCTGATTCTCTTATCCGTCTGCCCTGCGGCTGCCGCTCGCCCAGCGCAGCGCCATCTCCTTCTCTCTTCGGCAAACGCTACGAACGTCAACGACCGTACCTACTTCAGGTACCAACGTACAAATAAAACAAAGGGGGAATACCACACAGGCGAACCAAAAATCCCACTGCAAATCTAGGTGTACCACTAGATGAACCCAGTTCGCGCATCAGTTAGGCTCAACCGACCCACAGGTCCACCTGTGTGGTATTCCGACTACTCTAAATATGCGTATATTTCTAGAATTATGTGCTTCACTCTCAGAAGAAGAAAATCGCGGTCTACTATATTAAAAAACTGTCATTTCATTTGAGCCCATTGGCATTTCCAAAATCGAAAAAAAATTTTTTTTTTTTTTTTTTGGTTTCAACCAAAATACATCCTTGTAGCCTCGCTTGTAGCTTTCGAAAGAGACCCAAGTGGTGATATTCTGTCAAGGAATAAACCCACAGGGATTGATTCCGCAACGCTTATTTTACCAATTCAACTCCGTCCTCAAGTAAGAAGAGAGTTCATCAGAAATTTATTTGCAACATATTTTTCAAACAAGTCGTCTGTCTGGAAGTACAAACCACGGCAATAGGACGAATACCACCATCAGGTTTTGAAAGAGCAATGAGGGAAGCAACATAAAGAAACGGTGCAAAACTTGGGTTTACTTTGCCTGGAAGCATCAAATTTGATGAAGAAGTAATTGCTTTCAGCAACCTTGCTACAGCATCATTCGAAGATCTACTGATTAGCAAGATTGTATCTTTTAAATGCTGTGGTGTGATGCCGTCTAAACCTCCTGCCGAACCATTTGCGAAGGAGTCGATTGCTTGTTTGACTTGATCTTTGTATTATACTACAGCAACTTTGTCTTCAGCTGCAGTTCTTGTTTCCGTAGGAAACCTGAATACCTTTTGGTTAGGGTAGGATGTTCCAGTTTTAGATTTTCAAACGTTGAATCGTCATCTGAGCAAAAAGTGTCTTTTGAAGATATAATTCGAATCGCTTCTCTGATGTCTCCAACGACCAGCTTCTTTTCTGCTATTTTGAATTTGGATCTTCTCTTAAAACTTGGTTCTTCGCTCCGCGGCATTAGTAATTTATAAGATTCAACGTTATCTCTTACCTTTGAAGTCAAACTTGTCATTGATTTTTTCTTTTTCGGTAACTGTAAGACCCGGTACGCAAACAGAAATAGCTCCTTCCATGATGAATTGATAAAATTATCAGAATTTTCCTGTACACACGTGTTTATGACCTCGGTGAGCTTTTCAGACACTGCTTGTCTCGCACCTCGTGATCTTTATAGAATAGCTGTTCCATTTTTTATTTTATTCAGGATCACTTGGAAATCCGAAATGTCTTCGTTGTCTGCTGGTTTTTCTTTTTCTTCTTGGTGACATCGAGCCAAATGATTATTTAAACCACTTTCACTTTTCAAGATCTTCGTGACTTTGCGTGAAGGGCATTCAAGGCCAGGTTCTTGAAGATTACCGGACAGTGGACTGGCACCGGTTAAGTCTCTTTCTATTCCAGGTCAGGGTGTATTTGGACCATGTGGATCTTCAGTCCGCTTTGATTCTTAAAACTGTGGCTTGGAAACGCTTGCACTTGAACCAGAACATGGGTCAGTATCTGTTTCACGCAAATAAGCCCCGTGCGCATTAATAATGAAATAGAGTCCGATGTTCGCCACGTAGTTATCCGAAAAGGGATATTTTGTATTATTACACACTAGCGAAGCCATATGCCCGATGTAATTCTTCCACCCAGCAACTCTTCCATGATTGAAGTATGAGCATATACCTATACTCAACTGTCCTATTCACAAGACCCATTAGCAGGGTTTACACGGATGGTTTTTGGCCCGCGGATCTGGGGAAAGGGTCTAGTCATACGGGTATGAGGTTTGTCTAATGCTATGGAAAATGGCTGGAAACGCCGTAAAAACCGCGGTCCGAAACCGTCCGTGTGAACGCTCCTTGTATTGTGTTATATGAAGTCAGAGAAAAACGAGCTCCTCTGTATAGGATCCTTACCAGCAAAAGCGAGCATTCTTTAGACGCCCTCAATAATAATAATAATTGTTATATCACCATAATAACACAAACACTGCTCGTATCTAACTCAATATTGTCCCGTAATGGAGTTACCTGCCTTGTGCCTACTCCCCACAATTCCCCGTAATTCGATTAAGGTGTGCTTTTCCTTCTGGCGCGCGTCTTATAGATGATATAGGTAGGCCTCAAACTCAACCCGTATATTATTACGTGTGCAAAAAAAACTGAAGCAGTGAATGGGACCGCGGATTCCTTTTTTGAGTTGTTGTTTTGGCATGTGTGAAAATCCGCGAGTAAAGTTTCAGATCTCCGAGCCGTCGTCGTTATGATATTGTTTTTAAAACAGCACGTGCCTAGAATTTTCTCATGTGTCACGACCAGAAGCAGCTTGGCAGAGAGGAGGGAAAAATTGAAAATGTTCATGCTGCGCGCCAGAGAATTAATAAATAATAATGTGTGTTCACCCCTTATGCATCGGTTTACCCCCGTCTTCAAAGGATATGAGGGTATAAGATGATGAGGGTATGTTTTTTTTGCGTGTTTTCATTTGAATATCTTAAAAATAATCATCACGAAACAAAATAATGCAGCGCAGGTCTCTTGTCTCCGTCATATTCTTCTCTTATAGGAAGTTGTTGTTGCTGGAGTAGGTATGTTATGAATTATGATGCTCGTTGCTATCTACTTGTCTGAAGGATGTCCTTATGTTAGATTTGTCATGTACTTCAAGTGCATTCAACTTTTTCCTATCTAAGCAAGTCTCTTCATTCGTTTGTTGCTAATAAAAGCTCAGATATTTTTCAAACGAATCCTCTGTAGAGTGTAAACTTCGGTTGGAAAATTGAACTGTATGAAAGTCTTTTTTCGTTATTGGAAACGATTGTAGTAAACTCTTGTAACAGAATGAAAAACGATTTGTTCGAAATTTCAATTTTCTTCAAAAACACCCGTAGAAGGTTCAAGTACAGAGGTTTTTTTGAACTCATGTTAGGTAAGAAATATAATACGACTCGTTTCCATAATTCATCTCCTGCATATATTTTGGAAGAAAGTCGGATTTTCAGGGTTTATGACTCGCTCTGAATCATGAACCTAATTTCAAAAAACATTCGAAGGTTAAAAAAACTCTTCTTAGTCTGTTAGTGAGAGTTTACCTGAATCGTTCGAAATAACGAAAGTAGAAGGGCTCGAAGGACCTCCCTTTGACCCCAATATTTCTGAAAAACCTGAAATTATTAAACATTTTTCTGATATCTTGGAAGCATTCCTCTAACTGCAGATAAATCTTCTGTACCAAGTTTGCAATGCAAACACCCCATATCCAAATATTTCGGTTGGGAAACTGCATTGGAAGACGATTGGTGAACTGTGTACAATTTTTACAACAACAATAATATGGCTTGGAGCTCCGTCCAACTGAGAGAGCTCTAATAGATTCAGCACTCCGCTTATAATTCCGAACGGCTCTCAAACGGCTCCTCCGCCAATTGTACGGGCTTGTGGCGTATCCCCGAGTCAGAGTCTCCGGGTTTGTGACTTATCCGAAGAGTTTTCAGCGATAATCATAGCGATCTTACTTGGCCATCTTCCAAACTCTTCAATATACTTCCTGTCTTATAATTCCCACCCACATCTCGCTCCATCTTGTCCATCTTGTCTCTCCGCTTGTTCAGCTTGAAGCTTTCTTGATCTTGCAAATCTCTTCGTGCGTTTCTTTCAGAATGTTGTTTTCGCTCTTCATTATGATGTTCTCTTCACATTTCATGGCCCTCTTTCCCGCTGTTACTCTTATCAAATCTCTTTTCGACTCTTCTAAAACGATATAATTATGAATCCATTTGATATACTTGAGTTGTATTCTTCCTATTCTGTCATATTCCTTCCAGCCCCAGATTCCACTTCATATGTTAATATACTTTTGACTATGTAATCAAACATCATCATTCTGATTTTGTAATCATGTTTGAATTTTCTCTCTTACGCTCCACACCTGCGCCATACCTACCGCCGCTTTCTTCGTTCTCTCTCTGATATAAGCCTCAGTTCCATCGTTTTTCTGCAACACATCTCAGATATCTAAATTTTTTTACCTCCTCTATCCTGCTGCCTTCCCATTCCCATTCCTTTTTCTGATTATTTCCTCTTTCCTTCTTGAAGATCATCCACCTTCGATTTTTCCACGTTCAATGTCAAATCTCTCTTTGTCAGATAGCCCTTCAATCGTTTCATCATCATCCTCATGGCTCTCTCGTCTGTCGCTAGTAGCACAATGTCGTCTGCATATGCCAAGGTCCAGATGTTTGTTTTTCCAACCACAATACCTCCGTCCTGTCCCTTCCTCATAATCTCTTCCATTTTACGGCATTTTACATTTTGGACGAAGGTCTAGTACTTTTTTAGTTTGAATCAACCTAAAGTTGAACCGGCTTCAAGAGGTTAAAAATATTTTTGACACCTGTCAAATGTCAAAGCTGCCTTGAATCATTTGTTCATTGGCGAAAATTAAAAACAGGTCAAAAAATCACTACATTTTCCAATATAATGGGAAAAAGCGTCAGACATCACGTCCCGCAAAAATATTCCGTCTATCTGCAGAGGATATGCGTAAAAAATACGTTCCAAAAGTGGTCCGAACGACGAACGCTAAATGAAGCCAGAGCAGCCAACCGCAAAGTTTTGGGGATTTTCTATATTTCAGATTTGGAAACTTAAAAACAAAATCTCACAGCCGACTAGAATCACGGTACAGGTGAACCTACTATATAAAAATATGATTTCGAAAAATACAAGACGTGACAGAGAAGACATTCTTTTTATTGTAAGTGGGTCGTCGTTTGACGAAGGGACGACGACGCTCCAGAGTTGATGCAACTTTGCAATTGAATTTGTTTTATTGGCTACCTAAATCGGTAACAAGTACCAATTTGAATGGCTCAATCAATTACTCGTCTAAATGGATCCTAATAAACATTACATTACATTTAAAAATTATTCAAAATGGGAAAACATCAACTAACTACACGAATTGTTATGTTGCTGTTTCTGTTATTGACATTTGTCTCAGCGCGAGTCTGACGTTTACGTCTTTGCCGAATCTGATTGGTGCACAAGTGGCACCCTTCCATGATTATTCTTGACTCGAATACATTTAAAACTGATTTGTCTCACGTACCATCGAAACATTTCAAATTCACAAAGAATTCTCTCACAATTTGAATGAAGGGCCATATAAATTGGACTCACGGTTCAGAAGAAATGGGCTTCAAACTTGAAGAAAAATTTTGGTGGTGCGTTAATTTTGTCCATCATTGTAATTATGAGGGAATCCTTTGGCATGTCCTTCGCTATAGGTACCTACGTCAATCTCTTTGAAGCAATTTCGAATTAATTCCAGCGTGATTCCTGTTCTAGCTTGAATTACCATATCCGTCATTTAGTTCAGTCCCGAATTCCCCAAATATGTTTATTTACTTCACCTAATACTTGTTTATAGCAACAGTGTGCCTATACATTAGCCCCTGCGGATATCCCTGAAATTTATGTGCCTACATAGGTACTGACGAAATCGATACAATCACGCAACAAATAATATTTACTTATTAGTCGACGCATACCTATACCCGATAAATACATAATAATAATGATGATGATAAATTGTTACCAGATTACGTTGGATCTGAAATCATCAGCGAATTTTTCAGTAACACTAATTGAAAGTAACTGTGTAAACGAGTGAGTATGGGCGTGAGGCTCAGCAGCGCACTTTCTCTTGGATGAATCAGGAAACGTGAAAATCGAGGCTAAGCAAGAGCTAGGAACACGATGATTCCTTTCCCGTCTCTGTAACTTGTCGGGCTCTACAAATACATATTGTATTTCTTTTTTTACGGAGAGCAATAAAGACTATATTTATTTATTATTTATTTAATTCCGTATGACCAAAAACTTTCCTCCTCTAGGCAGGCTGTGGCCTGACCAAAATCAGCCTCGTTTGCCTGCCAATGACCAGACCATGGCCTGCCTAGAGGAGGAAAGTTTTTGATAATATGGTATAAGATTTAGAAAAATGTTTATGAAAAATTATTGTTGAGGTGGAATAAATGCAAACCCAATTATTCCAAGAAAGGAATATGATGAGAATGCAAAATATAGCTCCGATCAAGCGATTATTTGCAAACCAAAACCCACGTGAGACATCCCTTATTTTAGCTTGCAGCATACATTTGATCAGAACTCTCAGATCTTTTCTTTGTTATAAAAAATAGGCGACAAGTGATTGTTGTCTTCTGTTTGTCCCGGTTTAAGAATAATAATTGCATCAAACTATACAGTATGTCTCAGATTCGAGCCTCCACTATGGATAACTTCGTTGTTATAGGAGATACAAAGTCGATTGAATTAGAAAAGTTTTTCGAAATGTTATAGCTATTTTGATTCTGCAAACAGATTTAGATTATCTTTTTTTGTTTTAGAGATATCTGGGAAAAACCAAAAACATGCGTTTTCTTTCTCTGACGAAAACTTCTTAAATGGTCATTTTACATAATTGAAACTTATCAGGGCACTTTTTGGTGTTTCTCCCACCTTTTTTTATTTCCAAGATGAGACTATCAACTTTTGTTTTTCTCATGTACATCAATTGCTTTTTTAACATCTTCAAATAGCATCTTAAATTGCTTTTTCAGCGATATATCATAGCTTAGTGAAAAACTATTTTTGAAAAAAAATTGACAAAAATAAATTAAAAAAATTAAAAATGGAAATTTTTTAATTGCGGTCAAAAATTCCGACTGTCATGATAATCGAATGGTCTGTGCTCAGTAGCGTCATTGAATTTCTCAAAATTTGGCTTATTTGTACGTAATCAGTTTATTTTATTCAGAAAAAAGTCTAAAATGGCGATTCGTCCCACAATAGTATATTGTGTCGTTAGTAAAGAAAGCGCCATATTCTTGGCCGACGACAGAATCTTGCAGAGTCACTGAGGCGCCAGCCGAGGCCAGCAACCGGCGGAGGCCCGGAAGTCACTTTTTGTACGAACAGCACATACTATTTCTCAGCCAATCGAATGAGGTAGTTTTACCTATCAAAATGATGAATTTTAAAGCCATGCATTTAATTCAATAATGACATTGATCCATCAAAGTAGGTATCTGGAACTCTCTTTCTTCTGGCCAGAAAATATCCAATATTCCCGGCCGGCGACCAGAAAGTTTTTTCCCGTACTGTTATTTTTTGTTACTGGGGTCACTGAAGCAGTCGTTCATTTTGTGGCCTGGTAGTAGTCTAGAAAATCACTTCTTTCTGTCTGATCGGCCAAAAAAGTAACGAACTTTGTTGAACGTCTGTAACTCCATACTTTCGTAACTGGGATTCTGACTCTGAATCTCTGGCTTTGAAGCCATCAGAGTCGTGTCCACTGACCGAGTTATTACCAGCCAGGCTATTTTTCTTTAACTCTTGCCCATAACAATGGTAGGTACATTCTCTGCTACTTCAATATTATTCTTCATCATGCCAAATGTCAGACGTCCAGACGCACGTGTCTCTATCGTTCCCGCCAGCATATCAGCAGCCAGCTTGCAGCTTCTTTTATATGGAAATTGCAATGTATTCGCACCTGTTTCAACTAGTTTTTTCCTTCCAGGCACGATTATCACATGGTAAAAAGCACATCAAGCGACACCCCCATGTCCCTGGGCACGCCCGTGTCTGCCACGGAAGTCGCTGCCGCCCTGCTGGGTGCCTCCACCAGCTCCCTGTGCGCCTTCAACAGACGCGTCCGAAAAATCGAAGAGGAGGACCTGAGCACCCCTTACAATCATTACAAATGTCTAAGCCCCAAACACAGGGTAGGGAAACTGCTCCGGAGGCAGTTCAGCCTGGACCGTACAGAGGAAATTAGGACGGAAGAATCGATGCAAATCGTAAGTTTATTGCCCTCCCCCGCCGCACTTAATTAAATTTTCCGCTCACACCACTCACACATCTTTTATTATTCGTTCATACAAATCCATTTCGATTTAATTAAATTTCCCCAATTACCATACCATCACTTTTGCCAAGTACCTATTACCAAAAGCTTTTCATTATTTCAAATTTATGTTCCATTATTGGACGCGAGTAGTAGTGGGGTGGTGTAATCTGAAACTCGCCGCGAACACCATCTGCCTGTGGGGAGCTAAAGCTGGAGGAAGAGAACGATACTGGTGGCAGGGTAGAGGATACACGTGCAGGATTCGTCAGTTTTTTCATTGAGAGATTCCAGAACTCTTTTATTGGGTAATTTTTCACGCTACAGGTTTTCAGTTATTAAAACGTGAATATATTATGTAGGTAGGTACTCCTGGTAATAATATATGATATACTTAGATTGTTGCCGCGACATTAAGTTACAGAAAGGGGCTCCCATTCGTGATATAAGAGAAGTAAACACACACATTTTGGATACATAACGTGAACAAACAGAATAATTAACGTTGTTGGTTCGCGTATAACTCCGCTTGGAGGTAAATTCAGCGGAAAATCAAATTGAAAGTTATATAATGAAATTATGAGTTGCAAGTTTGCAAACTGTATACCTGCAAACCACCTACCTACATACCTGCAAATTCTGGGTGTCCTAGACCCGCTGGACTGACCTAAAAAAAATACTCAACTCGAGCTCTAGCACACCAATTTGTTCTTTGGTCTTTTTTTATTGCGACTGTTCCCTGCAAAGTACCTAGTCACAGTATACGTTTTTGGAATAAAGTACGATTGAAAAAAAATATATATTTTCAAAGAAAAAACATCAAGCTATGTTCCCAGGAACTGCCTCGGCAAAATCGCTCACGAGGCTTGTTTTCATGAGCTAATTTTGAGAAGGACGATTGGCAGGCAATAAGACTTGAAAAGATCATAAACATTTTAAATTGAGCTTAATAATCAAGGATGGTGAACATATTTGTAATGTGCATCTGTATCTACTGACATAAAATTGATGAGCTCATAACCGGAGAGAGTTGAAGGCTTGGTTCTTGGCTTCATGGTGAATGTACTACAATGGTAGGTAGAAACTACGTAAACTGAGCTTCTCCGGCAGACTCCTGGGCCTTTTGGATTGCAAGTGGGTACAGAAAGTGTCTTCTGAGCGGTCAGTTTCACATCATGCATCAAATGACTTTTGACTGTTCGAAGTTTTCAATTTCATATTAGTGAAGCTTTTAGAAACTTTTTTTTTCTTTCAGCTGAGTCCGAGACTGTTCAAGCAGAATTCTGCCGGAGCCGCCGACCTCGAAAAAATTGAAGAAGTGCCGCTGAGAATCCCAACGTCCCCCCTGCGCCCCACCACGTCGCCCAGCCTGCAGTGCAGTCTGTCAATATCAGTAGACTCCCTCATCCATTGAAAAATCCAAGAATAACCCATATTCTTAGGAACAGATACAATAATAAGTTCTAGACAATCACTGTATCCTCCCTTTCCGTTTTTTTTTCTGAAGATACTGAAAATAACTTGTTTCATTTCATTCAAATGATTTTTGTCCCATTATTATTAAATAATAAGAAGTAAATGTTTAAAGCACCCAAAGATAATACTGTAAATGTTAGCAAATTCTCCAGTTTTATCTATGTTCTTCTAAATGAAGCAAGCTGAAAAAGAAATAAATAAGTGATGAAAGCGCACACATTGAACACATGAATTTATAAGATAAGCAATTACTATGAATGTGTATACCTCTAAGAGAAAAAACCAAACGAATAGGATATTTCGAATGTTTCTTTGATTTGTTTCATAGTTTGGATGTTACACCTCTCAGCCCTTATAGTGTACTGAATAATGTCACGTACTGTATGTACCTAAATAAATAAACCGGGTAGACAATCCCAAAGTCATGTGACTTTGACTAATCAATGTTGATATGTTTAAATATATATTGTATAAATGTTGTTACTATATTGCAATATTCATTTATGGATTTTATTACCTATTGAAAACTGATATAGATTTATTGCGACTGCGGAGGTGCGGTGGATTTTTTCTATTCCGATTTTATTCAAATGTTTATCTGATGTAAATAAACAAGAAATGGTATGCCTGAGGAATTTTACTTTCCAAGCTTTCATATTTACGTGAAGAAAAATAGAGAATCGTAAGGATATGGCGCACAACGGCGTGAAATGAAAATATACTGTCAGGTTTAATTTCTGATATAAATAATGCAGCGATAGCATTGTGTAGTTCGAATCATAACAGACAGCATGAAAAAGCACTTTACATCGAAATGATGTACCTAGAGATTTTCACGTCGATGTCTTTTTTATAATGTGGTGCTAGCTGGGGTGGAGTGAGGGTAGTAAGTGTTGCCATAATTGATTTAACGTCATGCTATCCGTTGAGCGTTATTGTTTCTGTGATGCCGGTCATTCACTGTCCACTTGAACTGTACATGTACTGCATAAAGTGTGAACAAATGGCACAGTCTTTACAGGCGTGATTATAGCACATTTTACTTTTGAAAAATTATCACTAACATCAGAATTGGGGCAGTAACCTGCATCGAACTTACGTTAGAAATGGAAAAGCAAATAATATTGCTTGAATATTTTTATCCGGTAACCAACACATGACCAATAATTGTAGTCAACTGCGCTACAGTAAGTATAAGGTAATGGTACTCGTGCTGGAGAGTGATCCAGTACTGGATACTTGCATTCTTTATTGACATACCATAAGAATTGTGGTCTAACAATTGCACGCCATCTTGAGAATCTTTGTATTTTGATCTCATTACATTTTCATAACTAATAATCTTCCATTCTCAGCGTAAGTACTATTCTTCAATTAGATGGGTCATTAGGTGCAATTACACAGTCATGATATGATATTGTTTGGTTTATTTGATGAGAGCTGGAGTAAGATGTCCGAGACCCCAGAAAACCGTAAAGATTGCAGAGAAGAACGAAGAACTAAATGGTAGCAATGACTGTCTCAATAGGAACCGTCCCGATGACAGGCTTGAACAACAACGAATGCAACACGCCGGCCGAAGGAACGAACAGCACCGGCATCGTCAGCACGACATTCACGAATCTTCTGCGATCCAGAGCCGTGCGCAACGCCAAAGTATCCAGGGCCCGTTCCAGCATCGCTTCCGCGATCGAAATTTGCCCCTGATCGTCCAGCAAATCCGTTCGACAAAGCAGAACGTTCTCCACCAGCTCCAGCTCGACAGAGTCCAGCTTCAGCTGCCGGATGCTTCGGAAAGTTTTCTGGACGCCCGGCAAGATGCCGATGGTATCGGCGGGCCAGTGGGCCGCTCTGAGGAGGAAAAGCGGCGCCCACAGGTAGCCCAGGATCAAGTTCTGCGAGGTGCGGTTGAGCAGGCCGAAGCCAGAGTTGCAGCGGACCTGTTTGACGGCGACCAGGAGGATTTGGGCGGCCAGCTCGTGGATCGGATTGGTCTCGGGTCGCGATGACGGATGATTCTGGCAGATTGCGTAGGCGATTTGGTGGTGATGGTCGGTTTTGACGGATTTCTTCAGCTTGGGCTTCCTCGGGCCGCGCTCTTCTTGGACGGCTGTGAAATTAGAAGTAACAGTTGATCGATTGTCACAAATGTAGTGAGACATGGCAACCGTTTAACGTTTTGGGGCCTAGATGACTCATCTGCGTTTTAGTGTTCACAGTTGATTCACAGTTTAATTTTGGCACACCAGTGGGTTACAAGGTGTTTCAAGTTTCATCAATGCTGATTTAGGAATCAATAGACAACAGACAATCTTGAAAGAAGAGAATATTCGATCTCAAAATACATATCTTATTTTGATATGATATTTCTATCCACGTTGCGTTACTAATGGATTCATTATTACATCGAAAGAAGTGTTCTAATGGAGCAAATTATTAAGTAAATTGTTTTTATCCACAATGAGCCAGCAATAATTGATACATTCCTAACTTTTAAGAAGTTGGAAAGTGAATGATTCCTTATAGGGTTGGAAGATAATGTCACCTTCGAACCACGGGCCGAAAGTTACGTATGAAAAGAAGTGATCTGATCTGAACAGCTGTCGCGGAGCGCGGAGTGTTGATGGATGAGTTATTTGAAAAGGTTGCCTATGCCTACCTACCTGATAGAAACGCGTGTGATAGACTAGGCAGAAATTCTCAAAAGAGGCTTCCTAGAAGCAAATCATGTAACAATTGATTAACAGGTTGTTTCTTGGGTTTTGAACCCCGCTGAACACAACCAGGGGTGTTATCTTCTCGAAATTTTTGCCCTTGACTCTTAAATCCAAGATGGCGGAAAGTTGCGGGTGAAAACTAGGTGCGCGCACAAAAAACCTAATTCCGATCCGATTTTTTTCAAGATTGGTTATATTATAATGTTTTTGGGGTTGTAGAAAGTGATGAGGTCAATTTCGAAAACCTCTGGTAGGCCATTTGGTCTGAAATTCGTGTTTTCTTTAAGGGGAAAATCAGCAACAAATCTACGAATAACCTGGAAAAAATTATGTAACAATCAGTTGACAAGTGGTTACTTATGTTTTGAGCTCTGCTGAACATGACCGGATATGTTGACATTCGAGTTTTCACTCTTCATGTCTCAAATTCAAGATGGCGCATATGATCAGAGAAAAACGGCAAGGGCACAAAAACGCATTTCTAGCTCAATTTTTCCTAAAATTCTCCCTATTCGTATGTTTTTGGAGTTGAAGAAGGTATGATTATAATAATTTTGATGACTTGTTGGTGGTCATTTGGCCATCCAGTCTGAAATTCGTGTTGTTTAGCTTTCAGGAGCAAATCGATAACAAATCTTTCAATCTAATAACTTTAGATCAAATAATGTAGGTAACAATCAGTTAACAGTTTGTTATTTTTACTTGTGTTTTTAACCCTGCTGATCACAACTAGGTAAGTTATAGGTCAATATTTTCACCCCTGGTGCCTGAAATTCAAGATGGCACATATTCTTGCCTACTCGAAGAAAAGTGGTGAGAGAGCACAAAAGCGCATTTCTGGCTTTTCTATGTTTTTGGTGTTGTAGAAGATGATTAGAGTAATTTCAAAGACCTGTGGGTGGTCATTTGGCTTAGAATTGATGTTGTCCAAGTTTTAGGGGTAAATCAGGGTAGACAATTAGGCATAATGAGCCTAATTATGTATTATCCGAAGTACCTATCATCACACATGCAATTGACAAAGGCAAATGTGAGAAAGAGAATGGTAAAGTGTAAAAAAAATCTTTATGAAACAGAAACTACTATACGAGCCCTCGCGTACCTATACGAGCCCTTACAACTATAAGTTCGGCCATTGAAAATTATATCCTCAACATTGAATAGAAACAGTTCTGTTCGAAACGAAATCAGTACTCAGATCTCTTATCTCGGATCTCTATATCCCCAATCATAATTTCCAAAATATTTATTTTGAGGGTAAATTTTACCCCGATCAAAAAACCGCACTCACAGGATTCTTATTTTTTTGTGGTTACGGACTTAAGGTAAGTTGAGTTATCAAGGTGTTATAGAGCGTATTTTTCTTGTTAAAGACTTAAAATTAGGTTCAAATCGGCCAAAGCGTTTTGGAGCACAGCTATTTTGGTTGGAAAGCTTGAAAATCGGTAATTCCTGGCGCATATTCCTTATGGGATTGGTCCCTCGGGAGGTTTGGCCGAAACCTTGATATGTTGTAGCCCTTGTTGAGATGATCAAACATTAACCTTGCGCAAATCCTCTAAAAGCGGTGGAATGCCGGTAGTCACAGAACTAATTTATTTCAATTATAGGCTTCAATGAGCCAAAGGTGGATCTATTTCGACGCCACGATGTGTTTCTAGGGATATACTTACCATAACTTCGAGCTTGTCAAAATATCTCATAGATCCCAATTTTTAAAACTTCCCCTAACATTTCAAAAAATGACTAAAAATTCAAAGTCGAATAACAACCAAAATAAACAGGGAATTTTTTTTAATGTCTGACTCGGTATGTTCAAAACAAAGTTGTGCTGATCAATTTTTTTTGCGTATCAACCCCTAAAATCTGATACGTAAAGTTGCGGCCTCATAAAAAATAAATAATTGTTTCTTGATAAGTTAGAATAAGTTTCTAAGTACTACTGTGACATATTATGTGTGAAAAAGGATTGTCCATATTGATCTCTTATGTCTACACGCCTCACCCCTTCACCCCTATAGCCCCTGTACCCTATAGGAGTTCTTCCCTCGGTTTTTCCCAAATTGGCAGTGGAAGCACTAATTGCACATTTTTCAGTTGAATGAGTTGAACTAATCATTTCTGAAAAAACTAGGTACTAGGACTACTAAACTACGGACATGATTATCAGTTATTACGAATGTAATGAAGGTAAGCTATTACATAGGGGAAGAGAGGCGAATATCGACCGGCGGTGTAATATCGAGCACATCACTGTGGCTCACCCTGTTAGTTTTTTGAAATCATGACATAGAGTGCCATCTAACATTTTGCAAGTGAATTCCAGCACAGCTGTCGGTCAGCCATTTTTTCGAAGCGCTTGACTGACAGAAACAGGTTATTGTCTCGAGCCGATATGATTCAAGTTCAGGAGTGTCCATTATAAGGTAGGTATTGCGGACTTTTCATTGTAGTTAGACTTGATTCTCCTGGTGCAATGTACCAAGGATTATTGCTCGGATTATTGATAGTAACTTTGTGTAGTAGGCCTAGTTCCATAATCTGACCAGGTTCTTCATCATCAAAGAATTATTTTTTGCTTTTGTTGTCGGCCAATATCGAGCACTATGATCGATTTTACCCTCTCTTGGTCGATATTGTACAAATGGCAAATGGAGTTTTATACATCATTTCAGATGCCTCGCAAAAAATATCGGCGAAGAACGAATCGTGCCTTCGTGTGGTGCAAAGATGACTTGATGAGGCTCTTGAGAGTACTCACACAAGAATTATTTTCGATTTTCTTTGTTATTCTTTTAGGTTCCTATCGAGGTTCCTATCATGGGCGCCGTTATTGGAAAATGTTAGGAAAAGGGGGGCAAAATCCAAATAAAACTACAGAAGTAGATTTTTTTCGAAAAGAGATGTTTCGACTTGTATTTTTGCGCTTTTGCTAACCATGCAGACAACAAAATGGCTAAGAAAACGTGCGGTCGATATTATCCGATCTGGTGGTCGATTTTACCCCACTGGTCGATATTACCCGCTAAAATTTCAACTTTGCTTTCGATTTTTTTTTAACAAAAATGTTTCTACTTAGTGAGTGACTATTCAAGCTTTTGGGTAATTAAATGGTTGGAGAATATGGTACAAAACGTACAGCCTTGACAGTGCACATGGCGATTGGGTTTTGAATTTTTTGCCTCAAGTGTTCGATATTCACCTGCTCTCCCCTAATCTTGGAGGTAAGTAAATTTTGAGAAGATTCATCAGCAAAAGTCTTGATGCAAATTTTAAGTATGTACGAGCCAAAGACACGTTGTCACGTTGACACAATGTCTTCAAAATAAAATTGGGCCTGTCTCTTTCTCCAACTCCGAAAACAAACATTTGAATAGGAAGAAATTTGAGAAAAATTGAGCCAGAAATGCGTTTTTGTGCGCCAGTGCCGTAACTAGGCATTTTGGCGCCTGTGGCAATGTAGCAATTCTGCGCCCCAAGGAAGTAAACATCCCAAGGGGGCGAGGAACCACTTGGGCGTCGCAGGCGAAAATTTGCCCAGAAAATAATAATAATGCTAACAATAACCTCAAATTTAAGCTGAAAGCTTCAAGCTTTCATTTCCTCCTCCTCCGAATTTTTGGTCACACGGGGAACACAATTATATAAAAAAATTAAAAAATGGCCAATAAGATGATTATCTTATTTTTAAAATCCTTCACTGGATCTTTCATAAAAATAGGTGGAATCAATAATAAACTTATTCGGCTCCTAGAAAAAAATTTCAAACTTCCGGCCGTCCATTCTTTTGCAGTCAAGCTTCTCAACCCAGAAATAGAAACATTGAACAAATTGATGATCTTTTCACACAAAAAATTCTTCAACAAGACAAAGATAAAAATTGAACAACAAACAAAACTTGTCAAGTTATTGACAAAATATTTAGAATTAAAATGGAGAAAGATGCATGTTGCTACCCTATTTCAAATACCCAAGTAAGTAACTAAAAAAAAATTTATGACAAAAAAAAATGGAAATTGGAAAAATCTTGAAACTTCCACCACCAAGTTGAACTTTCCTAGATTTCGATTAAAAAAATATGCCCATGATTTCACAAATGTCAAGCTTGATGTAGCTGTTTTATTGATTAAAAGTATGGATATTCTTCTTAATCTTTCTTGTCCGACAAAAAAGCACAAATACGACTTGACAAGCTTCAGTTTACTGAACGAGAGATGAAATTTTTTTGCAGAATATAGAGAGGCCACATCTCAGACTGATTCGGCGTTCTTATATTTTTATTTGGTGCAAAGTGTAGTAAGTAAATACATGCGGTAATAGTCAGGCCGGAATTCGAAAAGCACCTAGACCGACCAGCGCTGGCGGAGGGCGCTGAGCGCCGAGCGCGAGCGCTGCCTCATCCTCAGCATGCTACTTCCTACAGCGCCTTGCTCTTCAATTTTATCCGATTTATGGCTGTTTTGCATCATGTCATGGAAAGGTGGTAGAAAAAGCCGCTTTTGATTTTTTCATTTATTAAGTTAGTGAATTTGTAGGTAGAAGTAGATATAGGTTCAGGTAAAAATTTGAAATAAAAGTTTGAAAAAATTAGTAAAAGGTATCACCCAAACTGAATTTTGCGCCCCTAAAATTTTTGCGCCTCTGGCAAATGCCACCTTCGCCACGCCCTAGTTACAGCACTGTGTGCGCTATTATCAGCTCGCTTCACTCCGGCTATGCGCCATCTTGAATTTAAGGCACTAGAGGTGAAAACAGGTGAAAATTTCAACCGTAAACTCACCTAATTGTGATCAGCAGGGTTGAAAACACAAGTAACAACCTGTTGACTGATTATTACATGATCTTATCTTAAGTTATTCGATTAGTAGATAAGTATACCTAGCTGATTTTTCCCTGAAAGTTAGACAACATGAATTTTAGACCGAATGGCTTCTCAGAGGTCCTCGAAATTGGCCTCATCAGTTTTTACGACCCCAAAAACATAAGGATAGAACTAATTTTGAGAAAAATCGAGCCGGAAATATGTTTTCTGAGCGCGCACCCAGTTTTCAGTAGTTTTTACCCTCAACGTTCCGCCATCTTGAGTTTAAAGGACAAGGGCTGGATTCTCGAGAAGATAACACCTCTGGTCGTGCTCAGCGGGATCCAAAACCTAAGAAACAACCTGTTAACCAATTAAATGTTACATGATTTGCTTCTAGGAGTGATTTTCAGGCCTCTTTCGGAATTTTTGGCCCGGTATAGATGAATCAAGACGCAGTTAACTTTAATTCACAATTTTGAAAACACCTGGTCCTGTTTGTTGCCTTCCGAGCAATTTTTATTTTCTGCAGCGATAATGACGTAGTTGCCTAAATTTTTTTACCTATAATGTGCATGTCTGCGACAAAAACGAAGGTGGCGGATCAGGGTCGGTCTCTGATCATAGCCCGGGCCGCAAGAACCTTCCAATCCGGCCCTGGTATTTTTTCCCAAAATACCTCTAAGTTCTACAGCGAGAAATGTCACCAGAATGTAGCATTTTCTGCCGACTCGGCACCTGACTGGAAACATTGGAAAGAGGCCTCCTGCCCTCCTGGGCTTTTTTTTGAGGAAATTGTTGGCGAACCCCAGTTCTGATTAAATCACTTCTAAACATCTGATGAATAGTTATTATACCCACGACTGTGACCTTTTTTATGAAAGATGGACCAACTAAACTGCTCACAAATTAAAGTGGATATTTTTAAAAAAAGGTTTTTTTAAAATCGCCAGAAAATTCTTGAAAATCACTCGATTGTGAAACCGCTTGCAGTGTTTTGAAGAAAACTGTCAATATTTTCAAGAACTACTGAAGTCCTCCACAAAAATCACATGAATATATCTAATACAGGGTGATGAAAAAAGTCGTTCAGTTTTGTTCTTTTTTACTCTCGTGCAGGAGATTGTTCATCCACCCTGTACACCTATATTTACTTGGATCTTATAGTCTGTAGCTTATGTAACTCGTCAGTTTTTAGTTTTTTGCTTTCCGTTGCGTACTTACCGAAATATAGCCTTTTCACTTTCCAACGTCGTTTTATTGATGAATCTACTAAATCCGGGCGCTACTGGATTTTTTTCTTGTTCTAAGCAATGCCACTTGGTACTTTCAGAACGATTTTTTGCGCATATTTTAAAATCAACGAAGGTATAGCGTCTCAACCATCTGATGTATACAGGGTGTCGCAAAAAAATCATTTATGAGATTCATTTTATTTCGAAATAATCAGTAGCAAAATGCCGTTGCAAAGATCAACTCCAGGTAAGCTCGATATCGTGGCAAATATCTTGCGGAATGGTACAAGGCAAAGAGAATATGCCAATTTGGTCATCGGTGGGCAAAGAGACGACTCCAGGCCACTGGCAGTGCCCGAATCACACACGGAGAAGGTCGCCCGAGAATAATTTCAGTAATGGAAATCTCTTCTTGTTAGACATAAAATTGTAAAATTGAAAAGTGAAATTTTCTACAACCTGTAATAAGGTGTCAGAAACAAATTTCGTTTGTTTCGTTTTTTTGTTCATGCGACACCCTGTATATTTTTATGTAGTCTTCCATTTGAAATCTGCTCAAAAAATCGTTGTAAAAGTACCAAGCGGCATTGTTTTGTAAGTACCAAAAAATCCAGTAGCCTCCCGGATTTATTCATCGACAAAATGACTTTGGAAAGTAAAAAGGCTATATTTCGGTAAGTACGCAACGGAAAGCGAAAAAATAAAAACGAACGAGTTTCATAAGCTACAGACTATAAGATCCAAGCAAGTATAGGTGTACAGGGTGGATGAGCAATCTCCTGCATGAGATTAAAAAAGAACAAAACTGAACGACTTTTTTCATCACTCTGTATTAGACATATCCATGTGATTTTTGTGGAAGACTTCAGCAGTTCTTGAAAATATTGACATTTTTCTTCAAAACAGTGCAAGCGGTTTCACAATCAAGTGATTTTCAAGAATTTTCTGGCGATTTTGAAAAAAACTTTTTTTTTTAAATATCCACTCCAATTTGTGAGCAGTTTATAAAGACCGTCGCAACTCGTAAGACCGAGGGTAAGACTTACCTGCAACATTCATTTGCACCGAAAAACAGCGCTGCAGTCGACAATATGGACACCAGTTCCTTCTTGCTTTATCGATGATGCAGCGTCCATCACCAGCTGTAAAATGAGTTCCTCGGTGATAATGAACTACTCGTCAATAGTTAGGCTTATTCAAAAATTTCCTCAAAATTCTAATAATAATCATACCACGACAAATGAGTAGGTATGTAACATGTAACCTTGCATGTAACCGATTTCAAAAAAGAAGAAGAAATTTGATAAGGTGTAACTATGCACCTTTTGCTACAAAAACGTATATGCAGTTATCAAGTCTGGTCATCATTGACGTTTTCTTGATAAACAAAAGATCTGGCACTCTACCACTTTTGTGTAGGTATAACGTACCTTTAAGGAAATGCGGATCATTTAGGACACTATGTTTTCCGGCAAGTATGTTTTCTGGCAAGATCTACTTATATTTTGATTCTCTATCACCTCCTAAAAGAGGATAACATTTGAAAATAAAAAGTCCTAAATACCTTTTGGCGAAAAATGTTTTTTTTTTAATGAAAGTATCATCACCATCAGTGCAGGAGCCTTTGTCACATCTTTTTTCAAAATTTGGACTTGCCAAATGTATCTCCATATGAGTACGATTGGAACCAAAAGCCTTTGCACGGCGGATATATTTTGTATACCTACATTTGACGTCTACCAGTGTCCCAGTCAAAGTCTTTGAGTAAAAATGTCATGGCTACATCTACGATATTCTTAGTAGTCTGCCGCTTTAAAAGTGGATGAGAGGTGGCTTTTGAAAAGTTTGGCAACTGCCGAGCTACCTTGTAAACAAAACCGTGCAAAACATTATCGTAACGGTAGCAATTTGTACCCTATTTCTCTTTACACTTCATGAATGTTAAATACAGTGCCTCCATACTTACATGAGCCGCAGAAAATATGCGAACTATAATGCGAAGTCTGGCCGATTTGACCAAATTCATCCAAATTGTCAGGGCGATGACAGCTCGTCAGAGCTAATGTAGGCTTGGTGGCGCTGTATCCATTTTTTATGTTATTGTCGAAAGTTCCTGTACCTAGTTACCTTTCTAGTAATGTGTACCAAACCTACAATGATACAAGTTTGTATCATAGCCCAGTCAATCAAGACTTTATATCATAAATACCGGGGACAAATTCGCCCAAAACTGATTTTTGGTACAGTGAGTCCTTATACCATGAGAACTCACTAGTCAACTTTCTCGCGTGTGCTTCATGGTCCTTCAGATCATCGGGTGTTTGGAGTCGCTGTATATTGCAGTACTCGCCTGGAATTCGCACCATGGCCGCAAAAATCATCCGATTAAGTCGTAATTTCACGCATCATATCCCGTTGATACCATTTTAGCACAAAAAGTGTCAATCATTATTGAAGAGCGGTCGTGGGGGGGGGGCGAAGCTCGGCTAGGTGGCCTCTATTGTTTTCATGGTCATATAGAGCCGATCCCGACAAGTTTGGTATCTTTTCCGAATAAATTCAATCTCCTGAACTCGAATCCGATGTGTAAATTTGGATAAAAACAAGTTCGAACAATTTAACTTGAAAAAACTTGTTTTTTCTTTGACAGTTTTGACAAAAAAATTTCAGCTGTTTATGTTGTTCATCTTTGAAAATGTTCTAGGGGCCATCATATTGAAGTGTATTCTTTTCGAAAATCATCCACTCGATGTATAGTTTTTTTCCCAAAATTAAAAAATCGATTTGAACTTGGCCGGCCTGGCGCGACGTCTATACAAGTGACCAGAACACTACAGTTATCCCCCTCCTCAAATAACTCAAAACCTTGCAGTGCGATTCATGGCGATTTTGTTTTTGTTATAGGGAACTCAATTCTGCACATATTTTCGATCTTTCAAATATAACTTATCATTTTTCCAATAGTTTGAGCTACTTTCATTTGAAGGTGCACGCTGTAGTGTTCTGGTCAGTAGTAGAGGGCCGGCTCAGGTTCAAATCGATTTTTCATTCTAGGGAAACAAAACTATCCATCGAGTAGATAATTCTTGTAAAGAATACACTTCAATGGAATGGTCCCTGGAACATTTTCAAAGATAAACACCTTCAACAGCTGGAAAAAAAAATGCCGAAACTGTCGAACAAAAAAACAAGTTTTTTCAAGTTAACTTGTTCGAACTTGTTTTTATCAAAATTTACACATCGGATTCGAGTTCAGGAAATTGAATTTATTCGAAAAAGATACCAAACTTGTCGGGATCGGTCGAGGGATCGGTTCTATATGGCCAGGAAAACAGAAAGAACCACCTGGCCGAGCTTTGCCCCCCCACGACCCCCCTTCAACAATGATCGACACTTTTTTTGCTCAAATATCAGTATCAGCGGAATATGATGCGTAGAATTACAACTTAATCGGATCATTTTTGCGGCCGTGGTGCAAATTCCAGACGAGAACTGCAATTTACTGTGACTCAAAACATCCGAAGACCTGGAAGACCATGAAGCACACGCGTGAAATTCCGAGAAAATTGACTGGTGAGTTCTCATATTCTTAGGACTCACTGTACCAAAAATGAGCTTTGGGCGAATTTGTTCCCGGTAGAAACCTACGTTTACTGGGCTATCATTGAAATCACTAGCGGGATACAAAATTTGTTTTGCACTTTTTTTAAAGCTTCAAATTTTTTAATAGGGGAACAGGGTTGAGTTTCGACCACGGTCTGATATACGAGACGACTGGGCAGGTTGCACAAAAGGAAAATATAGGGAAACAACTGAACAAACATCAACGTTGCAAAAACACGTTGATATAAGGAGCTAGAGATAGTCTCAAAGGCTCAAAATTGACTTGATCAAAAAAACTTACAAATGCAAGTGTACAAGATGTTCCTTCGCACGCTCCTCTTGAAAAAGCACGAGCAACCATCACAACAGTACACTCCGTAATGTTTGCCGAAGGACCTATCGCCGCACACCCTGCAAGGTACCGGAGTGGGCAAAGTCCGACCTTGAATGCATTCTCAAAATGAAACAAGAAAAATCTTCCGGAGACAAGCAACAAGCAGAAGCAAACTTACCCATGTGCTAGCACTTTTCACTCTGCTGTGCAGTCCTGAGATTGTATGATTGCTCTTCAACTTTTCCCGATCAGATTTATATACCACCTCCCGATGTATTTATGGGGCGCGCTTGTTTGACTGATGGCTAAATGACAGGTAGACCATTAGTGGTGTTTTGTGTCCAGGTGAACAGGTCACCACCCCACACGTGGCCTTTGACGCCACCCTCTATTACGATCAGCGGCAACAATAATCAACACTCAGTTCGAGTGTTGTCCTTTTAATATTTGACAAGGCGGCGGCAATGTGTGTGTAATGATCACTGTTAGCGGCTTCTCGCCTATACGGGAATATAAAAGAGGTGGAGGGATTGTTATTATTATTGACAGGTGAGTGGAGGTCCTTATTAAATCAGAAGTGCCGTGTTTGTGTGGGAGCAGGAAAAGGTAGATTGTTACGTACCAGGGTAGGTATTGGTGCTTTCTACATACCGGGTGATCATTTGAAAACTCTCCACCTGCAATAACTCCCGATTCCTAGCAATATTTCTTCGAGCAAAAACAGGTCGATTTTTAAAATATACATTGGCAAATTTCTATCTTCAGTCCCCTCGTCCCCACCCATTCCAAAAATAAAATTTCAAAATACACTACCTACCTTGCAATACATCAAATTAAATAAAATTAATTTCTTTTTTTGAAAAAGATATTTTCAAAAATTTCAACTCCACCCCCCTTCTCCATAAAAGTTCTCTGAGTGTCCCTTTCAATATTCTGGACCCCTCAATTCTCTTCAGTTTAGTCAGCATCGTCCTGAATAGCATCAAAGAAGAGAATTTTCGGTGGAAAATGTGCCACCCAAATTGACCCCATTGCTCTCCCCCACCTCAACTTTAAAATTTAACAAAATACTACCCACTTTGTGATACATCGAAATAAAGGAAATTGAATTCTCTTTCTAAAAACAATTTTTTTTAAATTTTCAACCCCTTCCCCATTTAATTGGATATTTGGAGTATTTTAGTGGGAAAACGGGGAGTTTTAAAAATTTCGAAAAATTTGTGTCCAGGGAGAAAAGTTAATTCTCTTTAATTTGATGTATCACAAAGTAGGTTTTGTCATTTTAGATTTTTAAGGTGAGGAGGGGGGAGCGAAGGGGTGAATTTGGGTGACACTTTTTCCATAGAAAATTTTCTCTTTCGATGCTGTGCAGGATGACGTTGACTGCATTGAAGAGAATTGAGAGGTCAAGAAAATTCAACTGGACACTCAGAGAATTTAGGGGGGAAGAGGGGTGGGGTTGAAAATTTTAGAAATATTTTTCCAGAAAGAGAATTTAATTCTGTTGAATTTGATGTATCGCAAAGTAGATAGTGTCATTTGTAATTTCAAAGTTGTGGTAGGTGGGGGCGAGGGGGCTGAAGATAGAAATTTGCTAATGTATGTTTTAGATGTCCCCCTCGATATAAAAATCGACCTGTTTTTGTTCGAGGACATTTTCACTAGGAATCAGGAATTATTGCAGGTGGATAGTTTTCAAATGATCACCTGGTATAGTTTTTCTGATGCGATTATGCGCCGCAACAAAATTAGAAAAAAAAACACAATTTATTATGGTCCACCAACAGAAAGAGTATATCGAAAAACTCATTCTGTAATCGCCGTCACGTGATTCCGGCAAGCAGATTTTTGATTGGTTAGACGGTGCGCCTGCTCTTAGTACGCCCGTTGTACCAAAGTCAGCAAAGCTGATTACGTAGGTGCTGTCCAAAGCAAGCAACCAATCATGAAATCGACGTAGATAATTTGATTCTTCCGATACTGTAACTTCTGTATTTTTTGCATTACATTACATTTTCGTACAGTTAGGTATACCATCATTGGTGGCCACAAAAAAATGTGCAGAAGCAACATTTTATTTTTTCACATCATTACGAACTAAAGCTTTCTTTTGGTGTTTTACATATTGCAGCTGCAGCATGTAAATACAATGGACTGGTTGCCTGTTATCTAGTGATTGCACTTATTGTGGAAGAGGAAAAAATAGTAATCCTTAAGTTCGATTTTTGGTGTTTTTGGCAGAAAGAATATCTCATCACGAAATCCTCGATTTCCTTCAACATTCCCGGCCAGTATAGTGAAGTTTTTGCTTTGTTCTGGCTGGAAGTAATGCCCTGGTGTGATTGGTGAATCTTGGTTAGCACCTTTCCTCTCTCCTTTTGTGGTATTACAACTTTGTTTCCTCTGAACAGTACGCCGTCAGCAAAACACAACTCCTCTTTCACATCCCAGCATCATTTTGCCGGAGACTTTATGATATGTTTGTCCCTGAGCCACTCCGTGTTTATCTGAGAGATGATATTTTTCATTGTTTCAGCTTCAGCGGTGGATTTCTTCAGTTCTTCTATATGTTTTCTTGGGGCACAGACAAGGGAGTGGACTTTGACCAATTGTCCTTCCAAATATGATGTTTTCATGTCTTCCGTTAGGTCAGGAGTCAGGGTCACGTGATAAGCTATCAGCTATTGCCAAGTCACCCGGAACATACTCAAGTTAGAGCTGCAGTTCTTGTTTCGTTTTCGGTGATTTAATGGACTGGATCGCCTGGACCTTTGAATTCGCTACTTTGATTCCTTCACTTGAAATCATGTCGCCCAGAAATTTTACGCTTTGCTTGGCCAGTTGCATTTTGCTCCGACTGAATCTCAAGTTGTACTGCTGGGCCCGTTTCAACACCGCAGCAAGTCGTTCATCGTGTTCTTGCAAGGCTCTTCCGTGTAGCAGTATGTCATCTATTTACGGGACGATCCCCTCCAAACCATCCAAAATCTGGTCCATCATCTTCTGGAACACGTCAGAGGCACTACTGATGCCGTACGGCAAAACTTGTATCTGAAACGGCCGTATGGTGTCCTGATTGAACATATCTTTGAGCTGGATTCATCTAGAGGCACTTGTTAACATGCAGTCGTCGCATCCAGAACTGCGAACCACTTGGAACGTAGCGTGCTATTCGAATTTTTTGTTATAACTATGGGGTGTACATAGTCTGTAGATTCGTCGGCTGGCTCTAGTATGTTTTTGCTTACTAGATCGTTCAGTTCCTTTTTCAGTATGGTTCCCGAAGAGCAATGGGGACTTTTCTGGCTGCTGCTACGCTGGAGTCGGCATTTCCTTTCAAGGTGATGTGATGTGGTGACGTATTTATTTCGCCTTCTGATGTTAGAACTGATAGCTCCACTGCTATTCGCGTTGTTTTGTATTCCACTGCCGGTTGTGACGAGTCCAAATTTTACAGCTGCTTCCAATCCCAGAACTGGTTTGTATTTCTTTGTTGTGATCAAGAAATTCAATGGGATCTTGCCGTTCTTCAAGCTTCGCTTCTACCTGAATGAGATGGTTCAACTATGACGCTAGTGTTAATCTTGTGGGTTTCAGCTTTAGTTTTGGGCATAAATGATTTTAAATTTCTTTTGAAATTCAATTCACGTCAGATCCTGTGTCAATTTTGAATTTGACTGTTTTTCCCCCCACTTGCGCATCGTGCTTCTAGCGGATCACGTTTACCTTTTTCACTACTCTGTTCCTATCTTGTGCCCCGATGGATACATCGACGTCACCTTCACCGCTCTCTTCTTCTGATGCTTCCTAGATTGTTTTTACAAAATTTTGTACTGATCTACACTGACTAGCGAAGTGGTTTTTCTTTCTGCATTTATTGCACTCCTTTCCTCAGGTCAGGTAGTTCTATGGTGCATGTGGCGGAGAAAAAGTGTCTTACTCCTAGCGAGAATCGAGCCCGCGTCTTCCATTTGCCGGATGGGTACTCGACCACTAAGCCACCGAGGAGAAAACAGTTCCTCCGCCACATGCCCATATGAGAGCCGCCACAGTTCCTTGATCTGTGAAAATACCCACATTTTGAGCAAGTTTGCTTCAATTGTTGCTGATGCTGTTCGGCTTTCTGTTTTATCACATCGACTGCCATGCTTCTTTTGATCTCCTCCATTTGCTGCTCGCTGACTTCGCTTGCTCTACAGAAAGTCCAGAGCTTTTTTGAGTTCAAGGTCTGGCTCGCGCAAGAGTCGCTCTTGCACATCTTTGCTTCGAATGCCTAGTACGACTCTGTCTCTTATTAGCTTTTCAGTCTCATTTCCATTAAAGTTGCGGTGTGCGGCTAGCTTCTTTAAATCAGTGACTCACTTGTCTACGTTTTCTCTCATCCTGTCCCCTGAGGAAGAATTAAAATCGTGCAAAGACTTCATTTTGCTGAGGCTGGCAAAACTCACCAAACTTTTTTATTACGATGTCGTAATAATTTCTGTCCTCTCCTGCAGGGGGCAGCAGGTACAGAACAGAAATTTGATCAAGTGGGGGCTGACCCTCATGGGAGTGCACGGGGCAACCGCACCACTTCTGGGCGTTACCATAAAAAAAATCCAATTTTGTGGACCTTAACTGATTGGAATTGAAAAAAAAATCTCTCGACCTCTTACAAAATACAGAATATCAGCTAACGGATAGACTATAGTAGGTTGACTTGCACTGTAACTCTAGTTGGCTGGGCAAATTTTCTACTTTAGCATTGTAGGCTTGCCGCCTCTTCACCTGGTGTGAAACTGACTTCTCTGGAAGTAAAGTTGTATTTCTTATCAAATTGATATTAAAACATTGAAAAACTGACCTGGTCATACGTGGAAGTGCGACTAGGGGGACGCAGAGCTGTGTTACCGTCATGTAGACACCAAAAGAGGACGGAGCGGCCGCAAATCTAAGTCAGCTTGATGGCGGCCCATTCAGGGTCGACAAAAATTCCCTGGGAAGCCCAAAAACAAAAGCAAATCACAAATTGAAGGTACTAACATCAATTTTGGTCTAATACGCAATTTTGAGCTGCTGGGGTTTTTTGAAATTTGGTTCAATTGACTTTTTACACGTAAATTCTTTTGCCAATGACAGACTGCACGGCGATCCTTGCATCGCTTATAATGCTTCAAGATTTTACGTCTATTTTTGACTGGAAGAGGCGAAAGTGTTTATGATTGCATGGGGCCCCTTTTTTGGACAAGGGGCATTGTATACTCTCCAATTTGAACCATCGAAAGTTGAACCAGCTTCGAGAGGTTAGAAATATTTTTGACAACTGTCAAATATGTCAAGGCTCTTGTGTTCCAGAACTGGTCCGACCAGAGCAGCCAACTGCAAAGTTTTGGGTTTTTTCAATATTTCACATTTGGAAACTTGGAAACAAAATTTCACAGCCGACTAGAATCACGGTACAAGTGAACACACTATAGTGTGAATTCAGATCTTAAGTACTTACGCAGAGTGATTAAACACTGTCCACTATTTCTGTTGGTGGACCAGAGACCAGAGAGCAGGATATAGAATCAATATGTTGAATAGTCTAAATGCACAAAGTCCAGTTACGTTACAATAATATTTATTCATATTCATAATGTTTTTCTAAGAATCTAAATGCTAACGCTTAAGAATATTTACAACGTTTCATTAAATTGATTACACATTAATAATAAGTTCTCTATATGTACACAAGTGCATTTTTGGGGACAAGTACCTACAATATAAAATGTGTAAGTACCAGAATCACTCTTTAATTTATACAAAACAGAGATCTATAAAAGCACAGGAGTCGAGTAGTCGTGATTCTGGCCGTACTGCGCAGCTATAATACACAAGCAATCTATACAAAGGATCCATTTATGATAATAATTATGTGGTATAGCCTCCAATCTTGTCTATTGCACTTTTTTGTCGATTGATGTACAATAAATATCTATATAAATAAATACGAAGACACTAAAGCTACGATCACAATGAGAAATAGTACAGTGATCATCACGATTAAGGGCAGGCCACAGTCGGTAAGTACCTATTTACAAATTCGAATACCTACCTAATAAATGTAGGTACCTACATAACGAAATGTCAGAACCTTATATTTTGATTAGGTTAAAGTTATAAAAACACGACTGTTTGAAATTAGCGGAAAGGAACTAAGATGAGGCCATCAGTTTGGCTGCTGCCGTGACGTGGTGTTGATGGTGGTAGGCCATTTCTCCGTTGGTGTTGGTAGCACTGGGGAAGCCGAAAATTTGCTGGTACGGATACGAAGGCTGGTTTTGCAGGCAACTGTATTCGAAGCCCGGTTCGCTCTTGATGGCGCCAGTGGCGGTCGCTGACGGTATGAGGGAAGTTTGGCCCAAATATGGACGGTCCGACGACGACGGAGTTTGGGGGTTGCTTTTCTCATTTTGGTGGTTGTGGTGGTGGTGGTGGTGATGGTGGCTGGATTGAGACTGAGAAGTTTGCTGTGGAGTGTGCTGCGACGTGTGCTGTTGTTGCTGCTGGGTTGACTGGTGGATGACGGATTTTCCTTCTGTAACGAAAAAGACAGGTCAGGGCGGAATACAGGTTGAGTCGAGGGTTGAGTATAAATTAAAAAAAAGTCGGGAAACCGCTCGTGATCAAGTGATTACCTAAATATGAGAAAGTTTTTCAGTTTTAATCAAGGAAATATCAGTGGTAGATTCTCGTAGTAGGGGAGCACCATTGGTGTGCAAATAAGGTTACATTTGTATTATTCCAAAGAAAACGTTTGCCACTGTATTTTTCAAATTCGACTGTTGCACCTCTTTTGTTATTTCTGTCACTTAACTTTTGAGACGCTGGCAGGTAATTTTTCTGGAATTTTACTTGATGTAGACTCGTTCATGAGTACCTACTTAATTTGCAAAATAAACAATAAAAACATGGGAAAAGTTCTGAAAAAGTGATTAAATATATTTTTAAATAATTTGGTCAAATGTTTTATCAAACTTATTTGAAATAAGTCTCTATCCAACAATAATAACGCATTTTTATTTTTATCCCCTGATTATTTTTGAGAATGAACTAAATTGATAATAAATTATCCAACTTCTGGATACTACGGTCAATTAAGGGAAGAAAGTTACTTGTGCAAAATTTTGACTAAGGGCTCTTTTTCGAGATATTTGGGTTCGAAATTCCGGAAAATGGAAACACCACTTTCAAGTGCCTAAAAATTAAAATCCAAGAAAACTCATGATTCTTAAACTACAATATAGGTTTTCTAGGTGATTAAACTGATCATTCACCTTTTATCTGAGAAACGAGAAGTTCTCAGGGGAAAAATATTTTTAGGCTCTTGAAAGTAGAGATTCTGAGATGTTTTATGAATCGATATCTCTGATCAAAATTTTGCAGGAGTAACTTTCTTCTTGAAATTGAAAGTAGAATCCAAAAATTGGAACGATGTCCAAAAATAGTTAGCGAAGTAAAATATAGGACAGAAAAGGGGGAAAGTACCCTTTATCATCTTAGCCCCTGAAAATGTCTAATAAAACGCCTCAGTATTGTTCAACAGAAGCTTTTTTCAGTAAACCTTAGGATTTTAACAAAATCGGTTGCACGGTTCAAAAGTTATAGTAGGTTTTCTTATGGTATCCCGTGTGCAAGTTGAGACTAGAGTATAGTGGTTGGTGCCAAATTGTTCCTTAGATCATGCTGAACTAGGATCGCGATGGCAAACATCTGAGACCCGCGACTGGGCAGCGGGAGGGGGGGGTAAAATGTGATGAAGACATAAAAAATGGTCAATAATGAACCGAAAAGGTACAGTTACGAAAGTTACTATGCGTATTCACCATTTTACGCTGATGAAGGTTCATCAAGAGGAGCTTGTGGTGTGGTTAGTTAGCGCGTTCGACTACCACTCCAGAGGTCGCGGGTTCGATCTCCGCCGGGGACGGATTTTCGGCCTCGAAAACAAGCTCCTTGGTTTAGTTGGAATGCTTGCTAAATGCAAGACGCACCGTGTGTGTCGCATAGCACGTAAAATACGATCGATGGTGCCGACCCCATGCGATGTTGGTGGTCGTTAAAAATCCCTACCCTGTGTTGGAACACACAGGGGTTCGGCAAAATTTCCGGTATAGTGGAGGAAAGCATTCACCGGCGTCGGTGTTAGGCCTCGTTGCGGAAATAGGCCGACGTTAAATTTCAATATTAAAAAAAAAAAAAAAAAAAAAAAGGTTCATCAAACCGATTTGAAAAATATCGATCATTACCTGAGATATTTTCAAAAATATATTTTTTTGTCAACGTTTACTTGCTGAAAAAATCGAAGAATTTTAAAGATGGAAAGATGAAACTCTAGATTTTGACGCATTGATGATTGGCGAAAATTCCTTGGTCTTCTATTTTGAGAAACAAAACCGTCAACTACTATTTTCACCAGCGTGGCCGCCATCTTGGATTTTCTTTTGGTGCAGTAGTCACAAAAACGACAAGAGACTATGATATGGTAGCGTTACATCATTTCAATACGGAAAGTAACTTCCCAGAGGGGGTTAGTTGCTTCTTTGGCGAGGAAAATTGCTATTTCATTATCTCCGGCTCCTCCCCGAATGCAGTGCCAATGATGGCTGGTTTGAAGCTGGAAGTGGCACAATACGTTTTGTACCATAAAACTTGATAGTTTGTGAAGTCAACCACCAAAATTTATGATCATGAATCAGATGGTTCATTGTTGGTGATTGGTTGAAGCAAAGTGTGCTCATTTTTGGCCGAAAATGCATAATAACTGTGTTTTTATTGGACATTACAAAGCTCTGGAGGAAGACCTGCGGCCAAGATTGGCGGCAAAAGTCATGTAGCTAGTTAAAGTGGGCATGCTCTATAACAAGTAGCTGTCATGGATGGTGTAGGTTTCTTGAAGATCTCTAGGGAGGTCGCCAAAGATGTTTTTTCATAATAATATTTTCAAGTACAGTCCCTTCCAAAAGTTTCTCTTTCCACTAGGGACCAACTCTCTCGACCACGGAACATTTGCAAGACTCGAACAATTCATTTGCTCGGTTTATTTGAAATCACCGCAGTTCACGGAGCTGAAAGATTTGTGGTGGTGATTTTTTACAAACTTACAGACTTTTGGGGGGGACTGTACTTGAGAATATTATCAATAGTAATATAACAAGTGCTTGGTGTTTTTTCAGTTAAATCGTTTTAACCCGAAAACAACTGTCAATCACGAGGAAAAAGTAGACCCGATATTATCTGACTAAAATCCCGAGACGTAGTCGAGGGATTTTGTCCAAGATAATATCGGGTCTACTTTTCGAGTGATTGGTAGTTGTTTGAGGAATTTCAAACATTTAACTCGAATAAAACACAAAGCCCGAGTTAAATTTTGCAGATTATCGCCCAAATAGACTACTAGTAGAAATAGTAGGTCCAATGTATCATTGTATTAAACTGTCAATTTCAAAGCATGCCTTGTTGAAAAAAAAATCAATTTCAAGAGAAGGGTAAAAATGTTTGTTTTTTCTTCTTTCTAATAACTGAATACACTTGAGAAGCTCACTACTGAATCAAGCTAATTCTGCTTGGCTAAATAATAATTATCTTGCCATGAGTGGTACTTCACAATACAGTAGTTTCACATGGGCAGTAGATTGGTAGAGCTAAAAACTAAATGTCACTAACAGCTGTTGACAGCGCATGAAAGGAGAGTGCACAGTCGCGGATTGAGGAAGGGGCCTCGTTGCTGAAAACAATGCTGAAACGAAGTCTAATAGGTTGTAAAATTGTATTTTAGTAAGTCGAAGGCCCTTTAAACGCACTAGTACTAAAATTTTAGTCGAAACAAGTATAAATACAGTCGTTTCAATTCCATATTATTTGTGGGCCCAAAAATATTTCAATCCGGTGCTATTACCTAGTGTGCATTAATCACCTCCTAATGTGCATTAATCGATAGCTTAAACCGAGTCACGTGGGTCTCATTCGGTTGTTCTGATTGGTTGAATTGGGTATGTGGGCGATAATCATGAAAAAACATCTTTGTCGACTTCCCTAGAAGTCTTCAAGCGACCTACACGATTCATTATAGCTATAGGCTGTCTGATTTCAAGATGATTCTAGTGGGCTGTGTTTCTGGCCGCCATCGGCCGATAACGGCCTGAAGCGCAGCCCACTAGAATCATGTAGAAATCAGACAGCCTATAATACTTGTTGTAGAGCATACTCACTTCAACAACTAGTTACATGACTTTCGCCACCAATCTTGGCCGCAGGTCTCCCTCCAGATCTTTGTAATGTCCACTGAAAAACTCAGTTTTTATGCATTTTCTGCCAAAAATGAGCACACTTTGCTTCAACCAATCACCAACAATAAACCATTTGATTCATTATCATGAATTTTGGTGGTTGACTCCACAAACTATCAAGTTTTATGGTACAAAACGTATTGTGCCGCTTCCATCTCCAAATTAGCCATCATTGGCACTGGATTCGGCAGGAGCCGGAGATTACAAAATGGCAATTTTTCTCGATAAAAAAGTAACTTACCCCCTCTGGGGATCTATAGGGGATATATCATCAGTGGCGGCTGGTGAGGGAGGGCTCAAGGGCGGCGCCCCCCCAACGCTAAAGGCGGCAAGAGATTTTTATCGGTAGGAAGACATGGAATGCATTTTATAAATATACTTATTCCAAAGATTTGGTTTAGTGCAAAAACGTTCAGTCATTGGTCAATTAATATTTCAACAAAATAATTCTAAGCGATCGCACGGTCGAAGAAGTTCGTCTTGGGCTCCGCATTCGGCGCCCACCGCCGATGCGGTGATGCCGGGGTGCACCCGCGCAAAACATGTGCCGTAACCATGGCAACGCGAGACGCGGCTCCCGCTCTATACTGCAGATATGGGCTCCGTTTCTCGAGCCCCCAGCAGATTGAAATAATCGATATAATTATTTATGTACTCTTCGATTAGTCAACAGTTGCAAACATGAAGATAGCTGACTTAAAAAAATTATATTCAGGTCATCAAGCCTACAAGAAGAAATAAATGCAAAAAAACAACGGACGTCTGATTACAGCATTGATTTACTGAATATAGAGCAAATCAAACCCGCAAGAATAAATTCGTGGTGCATCTCACACGTAATTTTGACAAAACAGTAAATGCTAAAACTCCATATGGTTGTGGCGGATACGACAAAAAAGTTTTTGTCTCGAGTTTCGTCATTTCGCGAACTGAGAACTGTTCTATATGCACTCTTTGTAGAAAATGTTTTTCGAACTTCGAACCAACAAAACATGGACGAAATGTTTCATGATTTGAACAATTAGATCAGAAACGCGGGAAGGGAATAAAAGCCTCTTTCTCTAGTTTCTGATCTAATATTGTTTATATCAGGAAACATTTTGTCCATGTTTTGCTGGTTCGAAGTTCGAAAAACATTTTCTACAAGAAGTGCAGAAGATAGAACAATATAGTTCTCAGCTCGCGAATTTGTTATTAACTTGAGCCCTCCTTGCAAAAAACTCACGAGCCGCCACTGTATATCATATTGAAATAATCTAATGCCACCATACCCACAGCCCCCTGTCGTTTTTGTGACTACTGCACCAAAAGGAAATCCAAGATGGCGGCCAAGCTGGTAAAAACAGTTGACGGTCTTGTTTCCTGAAATAGTAGGCCGAGGAATTTTCGCCAATCACGACTATATTTTCAACATCACTAATAGTCAAAATGTCAATTTTCATCTTCCCATCTCAACAATTCTTCGATTTTTTTAGCAATGAAATGTCCACAAAAAAATTATATTTTTGAAAATATCCCTGGAAACGATTGATATTTTTTAATCGGTTTGCTAAACCTTCATTGGCGTAAAAGGGTGAATATGTACGGTAACTTTCGTTACTGTACCTCTCCCGGTTCATGATTTAACATTTTTTATGTCTTCATCACATTTTACCTCCTCTCCCGCCCGCTGCGCTGCCCAGTCGCGGGTCTCAGATGTTCGCTATCGCGATCCTAGTTCAGCATGATCTAAGAAACAATTTGGCACCAACCACGATACTCTAGTCTCAACTTGCACACGGGCCTCAAAAAATGAACATAAGAAAACCCACTATTATGCAAAAAAAAAAACGATTGCGTGGAGGGCTATCTCCGTTATTTAGCCCAGTCAATCTAGACTTTATATCATAAATACCGGGAGCTAATTCGCCCAATAGTGAGTCCTTAGACCATGAGAACTTACTATAGTCAACTTTCAAACTTTCTCGGATTTTCTTGGTCTTGCTTGTGTGTGCTTCATGGTCTTCCAGGTTTTCGAATGTTTTGAGTCGCTGTAAATTACAATACTCGTCTGGAATTCGCACCACGCCACAAGAAATGATTCGATTAAGTCGTAATTCCACGCATCATATCCCGTTGATACCAGTGGCGGACTAAGGGAATTGGGGGCCCTGGGCGAAATTGTGAGAAGGGGCCCCTAAGGAGCGAAAGTTGAGAATATTAAGGGGGTCGGCAGATTTTTTGGCCCGCCCTGCCCCGCCGTGATTGAGCAAAAGCCTAAGAATCAAAAAAAAAAAATTGTCAACTTGACTATGAGACCAAAACTAAAACCGTTCATTGATCATATTCAAAGATTTGCCTCGTCAATCCTAAACATTTCATATCAGTCGGCCATAGATGTGCCACACAGTGGCGTAGTCAGAATTTGAAAGCGGAGAGGGCAAAAGTAACGACTAGAGTGAAAGTCGGCGAGAGGCAGCGCCGCAGGCGAAATTGTTTGGGCATAATAATAATAATAATGGTGATAATAATCGGTATATTTCATGCGTTTTGCGATTTCGGTTTTGGCAGCGCGCAGACCCGATAATTTTGTTGTTCTGTCTTTACCCTCTTCTGAGAAGAAATGATAAAATACAAAATTTTACAGGCTGAGGCCCCTGGCACTCTGATATCTGGAGCCAGGGCCCCTAAAGTCCAAAGTGAAAGTGATTCTTGGAGGTTTCGTGATAGTCATGACATACAGACACACCTCTATTGCCTGTGTGTAGGCCCTTAAACCTGTTGTCATGGGGCCTGCCAAGATAACTTGAAAATGAAAAAAAAACAATGTTACTCCCTAATATACCCTCAATATCCCTAATATACCATTAAGGGAAAAATTGAAATTTTTGGATTTCAGCCAATTTTTTTTGCAGCTATATTTTACAAACAACAGGAATTGGGGGCTCCATCCGATGATTGAGGCCCCGGGGCCCGGGGCGCGCCGCCCTCGCCGCCCCCTTCCCCCTTAGACCGCCATTGGTTGATACCATTTTAGCACAAACAGTGTCGATCATTGTTGAATGTTGAATAAGGGGGGTCGTGGGGAAGCGAAGCTTGGCTCTTGGCTTTGGCTAGGTGGTTCTTTTTGTTTTCCTGGGTCGTACAAAACTGACTTCGACAAGTTTAGTATCTTTTCCGGATAAATTCAATCTCCTGAACTTGAATCCGATGTGCAAATTTGGATAAAAACAAAATCGAGCAAGTTAACTTGAGAAAACTTGTTATTCTATTGACATTGACAATTGTGACAATTTCATTCTCAACTGTTCAAGCTGTTCATCTTTGTCAATGTTTCAGGGGCCATCTAATTGAAGTGTATTCTTCACGAAAATCATCCACTCGATGTATATAGTTGTTAGTTTTCCGAGATTGAAAAATCCATTTGAACCTGAGCCGGCCCGACGCGGCATCTACTAGTGATCAGAACACTACAGTTATTCCTTCCTCAAATAACTCAAAACCCTGCAGTGCGATTTGTGGCGATTTTGTTTATGTTATAGGGAATTCAATTCTGCACATATTTTCGAACTTTCAAAGATAAGTTAATCTTTTTTCAATAGCTTGAGCTACTTTCATTTGAAGGTACACGCTGCAGTGTTCTTGTCAGTAGTAGAGGACCGGCTCAGGTTCGAATCGATTTTTTAATGTCGGCGGAAAACAAAATTAGGTAAACATCAAGTGGTTGATTTGCGCAAAGGATACACTTCAATGTATAAGGGTTAGGCCCCCTAAAACATTTTCAATGATGAACAACTTCAACAGTTGAAAAAAAAATTCACAAAATTGTCCATCAAAAAACAAGTTTTCTCGAGTTAACGTGTTCGAACTTGTTTTCATCTAAATTTGCCCATCGGATTCAAGTTCAGGAGACTGAATTTATTCGGAAAATATACTAAAATTGTCGGGATCGATTCTGTATGGCCAGGAGAACAAAATAACCACAGAGGCGAACTTCGCCCCCCTACGAGCCCCCTTCATCAATCATCGACACTTTTTGTGCTAAAATGGTAAAAACGGGATAATGATGCCTAGAATCACGACAATTTACAGTGACTTGAAACATCCGAAGACCCGGAAGACCATGAATCACACGCGAGAAATTTCGAGAAAGTTGATAGGTGAGTTCTCATGTTCTTGGAACTCACTGAGCCAAATATCAGCTTTGGGCGAATTTGTTCCCCATAGAAACCTAAACCTACGTTTACTGGGCTATATTGTACGTTTTTGAATGAAGGAAGGGTTTGGAGGGAAGCCTACTTATTCTTTTGGAACTCTATCGATAGCCAAAGTTTTCACGATTGAACACCGGACACCGTCACCCTCTATGTATAAACTGCTAGGTAATAAGCTAATAAAGGGAACAGTTTATTTTCCACCAAATAACATGTATAACTGGTTGCCTGAGGACTGTTCCACACTATGTGAATCCGAGGTTGATTAGCAGTCACACTGCGAACCTGTAGGTACGAAATGGCGGAGGCGCCGATCATATTTAATTTGCTCGTCCAAGCCGGAGCTGAATGAAATTATGTAAACTGGTCGTCAATAATCTTTCTGTCTTTTCTATGAAATTTTTATTGCGGATGAAAAATGAAAAATCACGATTTCATGAAGTTTTAGAAATTGAAGAATGTCAGATAACAATCTCGAAACCAAGTTGGTCGTGAAGGCTGTGATCGAATTAAAAAATTGACATTCAATAAAGTTGGTCTTGTCATACAAAACTCTCTTTTCTGACAGTTTTGCCTTGAGAAACTTGTACGTCAAATTTTTTGTTCGATCACGGCCAGCTTTTGTTCTACTTTTCCAGTTTTTAAACCACCATTAAAAACACCCTCAAGTATCTTTCATGATCATGATCTTTCAATCTTTCATGATCATAAAACGTTTTCAACAACACCGTTACTGTTGCATCCGCATTAAAAATATATCCACTGCAAAAATTATTATACAGGTGTTTCATTTGAAAGTCAGAGTTCATGGCGCTCAATGATTTGTACAGAAGATGGTAAAATATCCCATAAAATTTTGAAAGCGATAAAATTAACACTCATGGAAAAAATCGTGTTTTATTGCCCTGTATACATAATTATCTTGATTATTTAATCACAGATTCACAAACTGTCCATAGAGACTTTAGAGGTTATCCAGAAGAACATTTTTGCCTAGCATGAATTGGTGAACTATTGATGTTTCTTTAATCAAGAAAAGTCATAACAGTATTATGTAGCAACACCTATCAATAGATAATCATAACAATAATAAAGCAGCGACGGCGCCAAGGGGTGGCCAGGGTGGGCACGTGCCTCCCCTGGAATCATAGGTGCCCACCCGCGTGCCCGACCGATTTCTTGAAAAATGTCTCGGGAAATGTCAATATAAAAAAAACACTATCTAAATTGCATAACTAAGTAGATACTAATAAAAACAACCCAAAATGAGAATGTTTTTCGTTGTTTTTTTTTTTGTCTTTTTCCAAATAAAATTTTTGCGCTTGACTGTTTTTCTCTATAAAAGTTGTTTGGAGGATGGGGGTTGAACATCTAACCAGATGAGTGCCCACCTCCCGGAATAGTGTGCCTTTTTTGCCCACCCGGTCAAAAAATGCTGGTGCCGCCGCTGTAATAAAGGTCTCAAATTAATATTGATTCAGAAAAGTAACAGACAATGTAGGTACTTTTTCTTTTTAAATGGTTGAACGTGGAACAAAATAATTGAAAGATTCGGTTCTGAACAAGCTCCGAGTCGCAATTTAGTTGAGTGCTGCAAAAATTCCATAACTTATTGCACAAATCGCAAAAAAAATTCTGTTCAGATTATTGATTCCTTAAAATTGACGACTCCCGACATAATTATCAGTACTATCGCGAATAGGCACCTACTTATACCACGTTTTCCTTGTTGGATGCTTGTAGGTGCTGCCACCTGTCATCATACGTTTGAAGAATCACTAAAATAGCAGTATCTAACGGAATACATGTAGCATAAAAAATTAATTATTGATAGCTCAAGAATAAAATTCTTGGCCACCTCATTGACCAGATTGCAACCATCTAGGTTTTTTCTTACAAGACAAGTTCAACAATAAGAACTTGAAAACTGATTTTCAAGAGAATAGTTCCAAGTTTCGCGTCTCGAGTCCGCTGCTCGCGCCTCGCGGCATAACAAGAACAATAAGAAGAAACTTTTATGAGCTGGGCGCCTCAAACCGACCGACGCGCCTTCATGACGATAGACCACGAAGAAAACCGCGTAATCTTCATCTAGCATACACCAAAAAGAAAAAAAAATCGTTATTATTATGCCACATCTCTTTGCGCCGTATCAGGACATCATGAGTCTGGCGCAGGCGTGCGCGATCGCTATCTCGCTCTCTCGCGCCGCGTCATTACAACATGAGAAAGGGGGTCAGGCCCCCATGGGCGGCCCAATGGCGCGCAGAGGGGCCCGACCGCGTTGCCGCGGCACTGACCTTCGGAGGCAGAGGTGGAGCCTCCGCCGGCCTCGTCGGGCCGCTCTCCCCCAACGGGCTTCTTGGGCTTGCGCTTGCGCGTCTGGATGCCGTCCTTCCGCATCGCCAGCGGCCTGTTGACCCCGTGCAGCTTGAAGTAGAGGCCGCAGGCGTTGCACACGGGCTCGCCGTCGTTGTTGCGGCGCCACAGGGTCGTGGTGCGGGTGCCGCAGTTGGTACAGCAGAGCCCCAGGCGTCGGGTGGCCGTCTGGAATGACAAGTCCTGTCAACAATTAGTCGGAACTGTATATGCGGCCCGAGGAAACAAAAGGTTTTGGAGGGGTTAATCCGGGAATTGGGAGCGGTAAAAACCGGCACCTCCACCAAAAATACAACAATTAACCCTTTCAATTCCAATTTTCACAAGTTTTATGAATGAGTATCCAAAAGTTTTGATCTAAGCATGTAGTGAAACTTTTCTGTTGGGTACAGTGGCGGAAATTTGAAAGCTCATCATCACCTCTTCTCAATTATTGAGAGGCTCATTTTTGTGACTGCATTTTCAAACATTGCATAATATGCTGCTATACTGCTTGATTTAGAAGGATCGTATGAGATGTTAGATTCCGCCATTGTACGGTTGCTAGCTAGCATATAAATGGGAACATTCATCAAAATTGGCAATTAAAATTGCATTCAGGGTCGTTCAGTGCCGTCTCTTGTAAAAATCGGGCCCCGGGCACAAGGTAACGGGGGGCCTCTTATAAAGGTATGCGAAAAAGAAAGAACGCAGACAGCGAGCATTACTGGCGGCTATATTAAAGCCTCCTGGGAAAACGGGCATATACAGGTGGTCCGACTTTTATGTCATTGAATTCAAGGATCGATAGAGAATGAAAAATGGAGGGGACTTTCTCCAGAAAAAATATTTGAGAAATGCCTAATAAATAAATAAATAAATGAATAAATAAATAATATTTATTGATCCCGTTTTGGACATCACAAGAAATGTATAGGGACAAGTCATATAAACAATATAATTGCAGATGTGGGTAAATGGATGGCATCCAAGCAAAATGTAAAAATTCAAAACCAAACAGCAGACAAACACAGTGCAAACTTAACAATAATAAATAACTATGATAAAACCAAATCTTACGACAGAAATCAGGATCTGCCAACATTTCTGCGTGACTGTAATAGGCTGCACCCAGAAGCCGTGTCCTTAATATTGCTTTGAATTCACGCAAATTGAGACGTCTGATTGACTCCGGCAGTTTGTTGTACAACTTGATACCAACGTACAAAGGGCTCCTTTCATAATGCGTCAACCTATGCCCAGGGACCTCCAATGTCGAAACACTTCGCGTCTCATAGGTGTGATGTCTGCTCAAAAGATTGAAGTTTTTACCATGTTTCTTGATGTAGCACAATACCTGATACGCAAATATACCAGGGATAGTCATGATTTGCATACTCTCAAAAATCCCCCTGCAGCTCTGTCGCGGACTCATTTTCAAAATTGCTCGTAATGCCCTCTTCTGCATCCTGAGAATCCTTGATATTCCGGCGGATGCACCCCACACCAGGGCCAGAGTACCGTAGGAAACAATAGAGTGAAAATAGGCATAATAATACAACTTCAGCACATGAACATCAACAAAAGCTCTCAATCTTTTCAATGCATAGCACGTTGTTGCTACTCTTTTACAGAGACTACTTATATGCAAATCCCACTTGCATTCTTCATCTATGGTGATTCCCAGAAATCGCGTTTCACTCACATGTTTCAAACTGTTACCATCCCCTCTAACTAATACACTACTCGGATATCTTTCTTGAGTACAATTAAACTCAACTATCACAGATTTATCACAGTTTAGTTTCAGGCCGTTATTCAAAAACCACACATTAAAGTCCGACACCAAAGAATTAGCCCTTGTTACAACTCCCTGTACATCATTAGATGACACTTACAAATTAGTGTCATCAGCAAACATGACTACATTGTTTGCATTGATCATTGCTGTACATAATCATTGACATAGATTATGTACAGCAATGGTCCAAGCACAGAGCCCTGAGAGACCCCCCTGTTTGACACTGACATCCCAGACTCTACCCCTCCCACCACTGTATAATTCTGTCTGTTCTTCAGATACGTTTCAAACCACTTCCATATTACGCCACGTACTCCATACCGTACCTAATAACAGAGATACAGCCCTTCAAAGTTGGAAATAAATAATAATTTTTTTTCGCATAACTCTTGAACTGTTCAACCGATTTGATTAAAAATAGAATCAAAGGTTTACTGAAATTGTCCCCTGTCGAACAATCATAACATGTTCCTTAAAAAATTTCAGGGGCTTAGACATTAGGGGGTGACCCTACTTTTCCCCCCCTATTTTTCACCCCCCCTAGTTAATTTTGGAAACTGTTCATAATTTTGAATCCTACGTTCAATTTTGAAGAAAAAATCACTGTTGCAAAATTTTGATTGGAGGCTTCGTTCAGGAGATATTCGAGTTTGAAACTTTGGAAAACATCTCGAAATCGCCACTTTCCAGAACCCAAATTGTTTTTTTCCTGAAAATTCCATATTTCCCGTGTTTTGGATAAAATGGTGGTTTATCAATTTAGAAATTCTAGAAAACCTATTTCAGCTGAGAAATCATGAGTTTCTTTAAATTTCAATTTTTAGACCTTTGAAAGTGGCGATTTCGGGATGTTTCCCAAAAGTTTCAAACCCAAATATCTCCTAAACGAAGCCTCTAATCAAAATTTTGCAACAGTGATTTTTTCTTCAAAATTGAACTTAGAATTCAAAATTATGAACATTTTCTTAAAATAACTAGGGGGGTGGAAAATAGGGGTGGGAAAGAAGGGTCACCCCCTAATGTCCAAGCCCCTGAAACTTTTTTATGGAACATGTTATAATTGTTCGACAGGGGAGAATTTCAGTGAACCTTTGATTCTATTTATAATCAAATCGGTTAAATGGTTCAAAAGTTATGCGAAAAAAACCAATATTTATTTCCAACTTTGAAGGACTGTATCTCTGTTATTAGGCATTTCTCAAATATGTTTTCTGGAAAAAGTCCCCTTCATTTGTCATTCTCTATCGATCCTTGAAGTTAATGACATAAAAGTTGGACCACCCTGTATAGTCACCTCATTTTTCAGTATTGTAATACCTCAAATTTGCAAATTGGGAGTTACAATAAATAAAGCGGAAGCTTCTGTACATCTTCATCGTCATAGTTCAGTCCGACAAGTATAGACTAGTCAGGATCGTTGGGTCGCAATTGAAGCCTAGCCTTTTGGCCCAAAGAGGCCCCAAAACTAGGTGTATGAGGGCATTTCCGCATACAGAAGTCCGAACAGAAGATACATTCAATTTTGTTTTTGTTTTAAGCAAATTATCACGATCACGAAAACCAAATATTGATGGTGATGGGGCTCCTTCTTGTTGATTTTTTAGCAACGGCGGGCAATAGCAGCCGCCAGAACGCAGCGAATAGCTGTTATTTTTTTTAGACTGAAGTTCCATGGAATATATATATATAGCCTTTGCGCTGAGTTCCTAGCAGTTTTTGATTTCTTCCATCACTCGCTGTGAAAAAAACACTATAAGGAGGAAGGCGCACGATCAGCTCTGAAAGTGATATAATTGAATGAACGACGTGAATGGAATATACATGAGAAAAATTTATTACACAAAAATTGTCATTACTTTTGTAAATTCATGGAGCCTTGGGGCCCCCCAAACAACCTGGGGCCCTGAGCCCCTGGGCACAGGCCCTTGCACTAGGGCCGTTTTACGAGTGAATCGATGAGGCGACCGCCTCAGGGCGCCAAACTGTGAGGTACAAAATGTAGGATCAAAAATTTTTTTTTCATCACTACAAAAGGCGATGATATTCAATATAGAATAAAACAGATATATTTTGCATGCTTGTAAAAGATCTTATTTTCTTTCAGGTTATGAGCAAATCGCAAATCGTCACCATCTTTCTGAAAAGCAAATGTTCATTGTTATATGTATGTATAATGAAAATTATGCTTTTGGTGAGCCAAGCAGCCAAGTCAAGCTCAACAGTGATCATCAGTTTGGAAACTTTCGATAATAATCTTTGCTGTTGAACTCAAGTCGGCTTACCAAAATCAATTTCTTTTATTCAAATGTCAAATTCCGCGGCAGCCTGGTGCACAATATATTAAAAAACTCATACTATACAGGGTGTAACATAAGTACGCAAAAGATTTCAGGGGTGACCTGAGATCATTCTGAGAAACAAAGTTCATATGAATAATATATGTATCCGAGAATGTTTACCCGCTGAGTTATAGCCCCTTAAAGTTGGAACCCTGAAGAAGTTTTTTGTTTATTATCTCCGGAATTGTGCAACGTGAGATGACGAAATTCACCACATCTACTAATGTTTCTATGCATGCCTAATAAGATACACTGTGAATGATTTTGAAATATTCACCAGGGATGGGTTAAATTTGAGGGGTGTGGGGTAAAATACTCTGACTTATATGTTTTCATTTATTTCTTAATTTCTTTTTTAATATGCATTTTAGATATGTACATTTTGAAGTGAGTCGGCTTCTATTTCCATCCTCTATCAGGCTGCAAAGTTTGTCGACTAAAACCTGGACCATCCTGTATAGGTACCAACTTTGTCAACGGTCAAAGTAAGTACCTATCTAAGTCTTAATCTGACATATATATATATACTTATATCCTACGGACATCATCTACCAACATATCAAATAACTACAAAATTCATCCAGTGGTGGCGCAGTTAAAAGATTGGTTACTTACTTCAGAAAATACTGAAAAAATTGCCAAAAGTAAACCTCTGTAAGTGCCGCTTCATTTGATTTTTTTTTAAATTGAACATGTATAGGTAGTACAGGTGGACGATGTCTGTAAAGTAACTTATGCCTAATAAGTCTCCGTTACTTCGACCGTTTCTGAATTGGGAATCTTCAAAAATGGAAATAGTGAACTTTGAAGTCAGACAATTTCCTCGAAAATTCATTTGTTCACAACATTAACATTTCACTGAGCGAATCAATAAACACCCTTTCAGAACTTTTACTCAGTTCAATGGGGAACTATCTATAGGCAAGACGGATTAAAGAGAACGACGTGTTCCATCATGCACCCATGTTGACACTGACTCTCTTGACAGTTATCGTACATAACCTCAACAGAAATGTACAAGAGGTATAGCCTGGTACAAGCGTCACTACCATTTTTTACCGCGATTTTTCGCTTGTCGGCTTCTCTACTATTCTCTGCTTTTCAACTCACGGAGTGACGCAAACCGCTGGTTATTATGCTGAGTGATGACAAATGAAAATTACAAAGTTCAGGTCATGTACGCTTGAAATGAGACTAATGAGTGCATGGAAAATGGGCGCCATTACTCCAGGCGTTTGCCACTATAGTTTCCCATTCTCCACCCTTAGACCATGAACAGTGTTTATGGTCACCCTGTTTAGTTAGTTGTCTATATTTCCTATAGTAAAATCATTTGTCGCGTTTACTTAGCCAGCTTACGGCTCGATACCAAGTTGGGGCTGAGACCGCCGTAAGTGCGGTTACTATAGCAACGGCCAATCAGACCGCTCTATTTGGCAAGTTACGCCGTCCTAACTTTTGCGCCTGCAACTTGGTATCGAGCCCTTAGCCTCTTTCGCAGCATTCGTCTGCGCCTCATTCTAAGCATGCAGAGCTTTGGCTTGAAATTGCGCTCTCTTATCGAAATATCGGAAAAAACTTTTTGATCTTTTTATTAACTAGGGGTATTAAAAATGGACTTCCTGGTCTTCTGGTGATAACATTCCCTTTCTTGACCGATTTTAAAAATTCAGGGCTAATATTTATTTAAGCTAAAGCGTTAAGTGAGAAAAACTGAGATTTAAAATATAGGGTAGCAAAAAAAATGCCTTAAGGATATAAATCTGTTCAGAAATCCAGTAGGGGGGAGAAATAATTAGAAATCAAAATTGTCCCCGGACGATACATTCATTTAGGTAGAACTCTCTTTGCTGTGCGTAACGATTGATTGTGACAAGAATTCTTGATAAAGGAACCAAAATAAAACTGATGTATGTTTTTTAGAAAAAAATAGCTTTCCACTGATCAGAGCTTTCCAGAGACAGATAATCCTCTTGGCTCTGATTTACGTAACGTTGGATACGAGTTTTCTCAGAAGAATGATTCTGCCTCAAAAACATGCAGTTTCACAACTAATCATGAGACACAAAGAATGTTCAGAATGAGTTCTTCGTCCAAAGACATGATGCTGATTTTCATTCAACACTCCTCGCGATCGGATTCCAGAACCTATTTGTCCCTACGACCTTTTGTGATTTCACCCTATATTGTAAATGTTGGTCTTGACTTGAGTAGATTCTCTTCATGAGGTTTTCTTATTTAGAGCTTTAGCGCTTCACTATGAGCCCTGGGTTTGGAAAATCGGCCAAGGAATGAAAATGCTGTCAGTTTGTTATAGAAAGACCAAGAAGTCGATTGTTTGTTACCACCCTGTGATTGAAAAGGAGAGAGGAGAGAGTTAGAAAGACAGATCAAAAACCGTTTCGAGATGCGAATTCCACCCACCAAGCGTTTGATATATTAAAATCCAGAAAAAAAATTCTTTTTAATGGGAGTATGTCAAACGTTCGAAAATATAGAAACTCAAGTTGACATATTCTCTGTCTTTCGAATTGATACGTTTCTGTTCTAAAATTAATTGCGTCAGTCAGGTTTTTTCTTGTTCTGACAAAAGTGATATTTTAAATCAAGACATCAATTTGTTGGGCAGTTCAAATAGTTTAACAACTATGAGCTATAGGGCTTGTTATTGTAATGATTAGACAAGTACATGGATAGAAAAGAATTTGAATTTTTATACCTAACCTTTTCAATTAAGTTGCCTGATGCGTTTATGTTAGAATTAGGCACGGGCACTGGATATCCCTCATAGAAGTATCCCTCCGAAAACTGGAAAAGGTTGATTTATAATAGGATTGATGGATATCAATTAAGCTGATCGAGTTATCGTGGAAATCTTATATGGTAAGCATGAGAAGAAGAAGGAGAGTGAAGTTTTCTAATGAAATATCAGCCATAATTTATATCGTTCACATCACCTACATGGGTAGGCTTATTTGCTTCTTGTTTGCAATCTTTTTGAGTCAGTATTTCCATCTCTTGGTTAACTTTGCCGGGAAGATAAACTCCGTATAGCCATAACGATTGCTGGAACTGTTACGAATTTACGTTGGATACTTTTATAATTGAGAAACAAACGTTCAAACCACATACTTATTTATGTATTATAGGAAGTTTGCGTTCTCACGCGCCCTACGTTCTGTAAGATCGCCAACCTCGCCATTACTGATTCACAAATCACATAAATCGTCGCATTTGGAATTCACTTTATCTCTGATCTGCTTCTGTCGTTGCGAATTCTATTCTGTACAATTCCAGCGTTATATTTGCCGCCAGTTCATTTGCGGGGGGTGCTCTAGAAATATTTAAAAAATCCATCAGGCTCTCGCGTATATCTCGTCAAGCTATTGGAGCACGGCACCTCCACCAATTGTACAGATGTGTCTTATTCGCGCGTTGTGATCTCCAACAAGCTTCAGAACAAAAAAATCAACCCATTGCATTTAACCTGAGATGAGAATACTGAGCTTCAGGGACCTAAGCCCGAAATAAAAGTTGAACACAAAAAATGGTTCAAACCTACAGTGGCCCCATCAGTAGTCCTGTGGCACTGAATTGCGTGCTAGATTTACGCTTATTCAGTTCATTGTTTGTAAAATGATACGAATCGATATTGATAGGTACTATAGTTATAGAGCTACATAGCTGAGTATTGGATTTCTTTGATGAATAAGAAATAAAAGAGTATAATTATAAAATTCACGTCTGATGCGGGGTGGATACGCCTCTCAACAATCTAGGGAACAAAGAACAGGTATATGTCTAAAATAAACTTACCAGTCGTTTTGAAGGTTTGATGAGAGGCCTGTTCATCCCGTTCATTTTGTGGTAAAGTCCGCAAGCATTGCACAAGTAGTGTCCGGTACCGTCGCGACGCCACAGCGGCGTCGAAATCGCCCCGCAATTCACGCACTCTCTGCCTTCACCAAACTGGAATTCCATTGCACCATCTGAAAATTAACCATCAACATTTCAATCGACTCGTTAGCTAAATCTGTATTTAATAATAACATTAGATAGGTACCGGTTTTTTTTCAGTCTCGAAGAAACCATAAATTTCTTGAATTCTTTTGATGCTGTTCTAAATTCAGTTAGACAATTCAATGGAAATGCACGATTCAGAATAATGCAGTGCTAACCGCTGTTACGTCTTCATTATTGTTGTTTTTATCTGCGGCATTATAGTGAGTGAAAACTATAAAGACGGCTGTAAAGATTACGTATTATCATCCATGCATAAATAAATTACTGACGTGTATTAAATTATAAAAATATTAACGATAATGCATACCTATAAGCGAGCCTATAAGCAATGCTTTTTATTTCTTCAGTCATACCTATGTAGGTAAATTAATTAGGCATATTGCTCACAACACTGATGGGTAAGCAAGGTTCGTGTGTAGATTTTTTGATAATTTTCTACCAATCTTCAAAAAGTTACAGGGACAAAATAGGTCTAGCAGTTTCGGCAATTTTTTTTTGTTCTCTTTTTGGTTTCTCGTGGACTAGCACGTGTCTGGTGGCTGATAATCTTCAAAGCTTTATTTTCACGTCGCATCAGCCCGCAATTCGGAAGATAACCAAGACCCGCGGCGCTCGTATAAGTGGAGAGCAGATCTGGCCGTGATGTTTGTGTGATGTTCCAGATCTGCATACCTAAATAATAGCTAGCTATAGCCGGGCAAATCGGCTCGGTCGGCTCACACAACTTTGAACTGGTGTGATTTACACTGATGCGCCTCTTATCGCGTTCGCCATAATGCATCATGTTTGAATAACGGCCGGCCGCCTGGCATCTTAACTTTTAACTTCTTGGTTCTTGTTCATTGCTTATTGGCTTAGCTTGCGCCTGCATTTATAAAGTTAGAAACACACGACGAGACTTACGAGGCCACGCCGGTCATAAAGCTAATTATCGGTGCCTGCGCCCCAATGTGCCGTAACTTAGGTACAAGGCATAGAGTGCTTCCATTTACTGATATCCTATAGGTACCTATATGCGGCGCAGGATAGGAAGGAAAGCACCTAAAGCATCAAAGATGCAGTTTTTGATTTATCGATCGCTCACTTCCTTGTTATTGCACGGGTGCGTTCCTGGCTTGGAAAATTTTTGAGTGATTGATGATAATTATTATAAATCGAGCTTTTATCCACGAACTGCTTATGCAAATCACTCACCGAAACCGAAGTAGTAACTCTTGTAATTGTGGGTAAGAATTTCGGTTGTTATGCAGGAATTTGGAAGAACATTCTGAGGGTTGATAAAGGGACCATAAAAGCCTATATTATAGAAGCCGAAAATAGAGTGCGAGTTAGAATTTATGAAGTTTTATTTTGTGACTTTTACTTCTCTCGTTTTCACCTTCATGAGCTATGCTCACTATTATACAGGGTGTTTCATTGAGGCTGCATTGAGGCCAGTTTTGTCGAAACATTTCTAACAAATTTTTGAAATCCGAAAAAAGTGAAATTTGGAGAGCTGTATCTTCGTCATTACGCTGAACTTTGCAAAATGGTACATAGGTTTTCGTCATATTTTAACGAGATCTACCCACAATTACATTCTTTGCTATCATCGCTGAAACACTCTGTATAGATAGATACCCTTAATATGAAAAATTGAAAAAACGTTCGTCTTTGGTCGATTTTTCAACAAAGCTAGGTTTTATCAGCCTGCTGCGCGGCCTTGATTCCGGACGTCTTGCCTAATCCATAGAACTAAGCTACTGATAGTGGACGGATATAGCTGATATGGAATTCTGCGGGATGATGGTGCTAAGTGGTGAAGCTCCTAAGACTAAAACGAGATTGAAAGGAACTTAGCAGGGCTACACATAACACATTAGGACACAAAGAACCTAACAGGGCTCTGCATGAATAACCTATAAGAAGGTGTAAGAAAGGGAGGCTTTCCAAAGTTCCAAAAATTTAGAGAAGACACAAGGAGCTCATCAAGCTTTCAAGCTACATTTCAGAACACAAGGAGGTTCAGTAGGCTCAAGACGACACAATGTAGACAGAAGAAAGTCAACGGGGCTCCAAATAACATAGGAAAGGCATTGCGAGGCTCATCACGGCTCCAAAACTACATTTGGACAAAAAAATGAGCCTTGTAAGAATGACCCCGACCAATACCTACATGTAGACGCAAGGGGGCTTACTAGAGCTCCAAAAGCCAACAGGAGATAACAGGAGACAGGGTGTTCAGCAAGGGTACAAATGACACATGCAGACACAAAGAGGCCTGATAGGGCTCTGAAAAATCCAAAAAGGGACTAGGGAGCTTCGTAAAGTTCCACAAACTTCGAGAAAACACCAGAGGGCTCATCGGGCACCAAACGACACCTGAATACGCGATAGGGCCGTGCAAGACTCCTCAATACATACTCCATTCAGGCTTCGAAATTGAAATTGAAATTGAAATTTATATTTGAACGTAAAAAATCCGCTTTTCTGTACGTGTCTGTTTCGAGATACTAATTTTGATGTTGTTGTTTGTTATTGTGTTACAAAAATGTCTCATGCATCCTTTAATTCATTTTTGCGCATACGTTGTCTTGGCAGTGTTCATTGGTGCTTTCAAATCATGCAAAAGCGGCAAGTGAAGTCTGATAAAGCCTTGTTGTTGAATCTTGATGTGCGTCAGCCCTTCAACATTTTATCATGTTCAACGTCCTTGAAAGTCGTGTAAAGGCCAACACTCTCTGGCTGCTGTAGGATTGTTTCAATTTCATAACCATGTGTGTGTGTGTGTGTGTTTCGTGTTTTGGGGTTTGTTTTAGGGTTTTGTCTGATTCCCGTGAGAGAGGTTTCAGGGTGGCGGAAAACTGTGGAGAAGCGGTTTCAGGTACTTGATAGATGGTTTCAACTTCAGAAGGACCATGTCAGCACCATGTGGTAGGATTTTCCAACGTCCTCTGAACCTTTACACGCCAATCACTCTGTGGGAATTCAAAGTCTTGATTTATTTTGTCGCATGTGTCTACTAACTGGTCTTCTGGTTTGAGTGAAATGAAGTGTGTGCTTTTGCTTGGAATGTCGCGAACATTTTGAAGGGGGGTGCCAATTTATATTGTCTTGACTCTTGATGATTCATTCTCACGTGTTTTTGCTCAGATAATTTTGTAACATGTTACAGTACACAATCAGGCAATATGTAGGGGTTTCTTTGATGTGTTCTTTCCATGTGTGCTGTTAGCGAATACGTTCCTTTTTTCACTTCTCTTTTGCTTTTTTTACTGACAGCTTGAGATGTTCAAGATCTCGTGTTGTGCTTGATTCATTTGACTTAGTGTTTTTCCATGTTGTTATACTTCTGTATTACTTACAATGATATAAATGATTTTTCTTGTTTTATTTGTGTTCGTATTTTGTTTCCATTCATGATGTGTTATTTTGTTCCTCTGTCAGTCCAATTGTGTGGGATGTTTCGAAAAAAAGAACCAAATCAGTTTAATTTTGCTAAATAAAAATCCATTTTGTTCGCTGTTCATTTGTGTTTCTCTCATATTTCAATATTCTCCCCAAAGTTACGTTCTTATCTAGAATAAGAACCTCGGTAAGAGAAAAGGCAACGTAGGAGAAGGTAAGTGATGTAAGTAAGAGGTCCACAATGTAGGAGTGGGACGGGACGATCGCAACCAAACGTCGAAAAGTGTGTAACAGCATAAAGTGGTGCCGTGACCAGGATGACCAAACGATGGGAATGTTGTGGGATGATGTCAGAATGACTCAAAAATGGGAATGTTGTGGGATGATGTCAGGATGAGTCAAAAGATGAGAATGTTAGGTGATGATATTGACCTCATGTTTGTTGCTACACTTTACTGCTGATGAATGTTTTGCTTTCATAAGCGACAACTCAAGTGGAAAAAGATGACGGACAAACGACCCAGTCAAGTCAATGTCATTCCCAAGAGGCGGAGACTAATCGATAACTGCTCCATGCATGATCCGACACAAAAGACCCCCATCAGCTTGCTATTCACCCTCTAAACATTGTCGCAGAAGAGCCAGAACAAAAGAGAATTGCCGCAGAAGAACCGAACAAAATAAAGGGGATTACAGAACAAGGAAACATCGTAGCATTCGTAACCAGAGTCACCAATTCCATCACCGTCTGGAGCTGAAGAAGAACTTTGCCAAAACCAGTAAAGTTATCTATTATTGTCAATTGACTTTGTGGTTATATTTTGACACTGAGGGGCGTATGTTCGTGGTATAATGAAAAGCGGCTTGCTAAAAACCATCCTTAATGAAAGAATTTGAGGTTTAGTGCGAGATAAAACTAATAGTTTGTTTTGGCCAATCGCACGGAAGAAGTGTTAACAAGGCCGTTTGGAATTCCAGAAATTAGTGACACTAATGATACGCGTCAGTTTTCTTTTTAATCTGAACCAAAGGGAAAACTTACTACAGACAACCCAAAAGCGATTTGGAATATATTGTTGGTAAATGAATGAAAAACTATCCACCTGTGAGATCAAATCTTGCAGGATGCAAGAAAACACAATGAGCTTCCCAAAAAGTTCCAAAAACTTCAAGAAGGTACAAGGTTCATCAGAGCTCCAAACGACCCTTGAAGACAAACTGGACCTCGGTAAACCAACACAAGTATACGAGTCATTCCATGCCAAAACGATCACTTTCTGCACTCATGGTGACTGATTTTCATAAATTTTGGATATGTTGTAGAGACATGAAAATAAGTCGACCCGTATTCGCCGGTTTTTTTTTATAAATTTTTTTTTCGGAATTACAATTTTCTCAAATTTTCCACTTTTGCCTTGCATCCTACTCTGAGAAAAATCATAGCTCTTTAGTCCAATGTCCGATCTTGGATATTTTTGTTTTGATCGAACCACAAAAGATGAGGAATTTTGGACATTGCACTCTTTTTTGACAGATGTTGAAGAAAAGTATGGAAAGTCGCTTTTCCGAGAAGAAAACGGTATACTGAAAAATGGTACATCTTCGATTTTCTCGATTTTTTGATATATTGTTCTGTGAACTTTTCTGAATCGATAAGTAATGGTCGCCAGAATGGACATCGCCCAAAAACCCACTAAATGAATTTTTCAGCGAGCCGCGCAAGCTGATTCGGCGCTCAGGAGTCCAGTAAAATGAGGCGATTTTTATGCTGAAGTTGGAACTAACTGAGGGCTCGATGAAAAAAATATGGCACTGTAGAGAATGAAAAACTGAATTGGAAAAACCAAAGTTTCATTTCCAACCACCCCGGGAACCATGGAAAAAAAAATGGCGAAGATTAAAAAACATGCGCCGCGATCTTTCTTCTGAAACGGTGAGAGAACGGTGAGAGATATCTGAGAACTGTAAGGGACAAAGTTGCAGGGAATTCAATAATCTACAGAAAAGTTCCTTAGGGCATATGTCTAACTTCTTCAGTTTAACCGTTAATCCCGGTCAAAGTGGCACGCCGGTCCAGTGAAGTACGCGTGACATTACTCCTTGAATGCTGCGAGAATGGCTAGAGATCCATAAATTGTAAGCGACGAAGTTGTAGAGAAATGAAAGTTACTCTAGCAGTTTCTCGAGGTCAATTATTAGCTCTTCTAGTTTAGTCGTGAACCACGTTCGAAGTTGCGCGACAATCTTGTTAACGAAGTGGTTCTTTTGGAAAACTTACGACTGAACCAGAAAAGCTAATAACTGGCCTTGAAGATTTTCTAGCGGAACATTCAATTCTCTGCAACTTTGTCGCTTGCAATTTTCGGATATCTCCAGCCATTCTCGCAGAATTCAAGAAGGAATGTCACGCGGACAGTTTTTCCACTTCACTAGACCGGCGCGCAACTTTGGCCGCGATTAATGGTTAAACTGGAGAAGTTGGACATATGCCCCCGGGAACTTTTCTGTAGATTATTGAATTCCCTACACTTTGTCCCTTACAGTTTTCACAAATCTCTCACCGTTCTCTCACCGTTTCAGAAGAAAAATCGCGGCGCATGTTTTTTAATCTTCGCCATTTTTTTTACATGGTTCCCGGGGTGGTTGGAAATGAAACTTTGGTTTTTCTGATTCAGTTTTTTATTCTCTACATAGCCATATTTTTTTCATCGAGCCCTCAGTTAGTTCCAACTTCAGCATAAAAATCGCCTCATTTTACTGGACTCGCTTAAAAAATTCATTCCGTGGGTTTTTGGGCAATGTCCATTCTGGCGACCATTACTTCTCGATTCAGAAAAGTTCACAGAACAATATATCAAAAAATTGGGAAAATCGAAGATGTACCATTTTTCAGTATACCGTTTTCTTTTCGGAAAAGTGACTTTCCATAATGTTTTTAACATCTGTCAAAAAAAGAATGCAATGTCCAAAATTCCTCATCTTTTGTGGTTCGATCAAAACAAAAATATTCAAGATCGGACATTGGACTAAAGAGCTACGATTTTTCTCAGAGTAGGATGCAAGGCAAAAGTGGAAAATTTGGAAAAATTGTAATTCCGAAAAAAAAAAATATAAAAAAAACCCGGCGAACACGGGTCGACTTATTTTCATGTCTCTACAACATATCCAAAATTTATGAAAATCGGTCACCATGAGTGCAGAAAGTGATCGTTTTGGCATGGAATGACTCATACACAAACAGAGCTTTATAGAGCTCTGAAAGTCATGAAAACAAACAACGGGTCCTTGAAGGGCTCCATACGAGACAAGAGGACACATGGGAGCCTAATAGGGCTCTGAATAGCGCTAGAAGAAGAAGGTACAAGGAGGCTCAATGAAGTTCAGACGTTCAGAGAGCTACGAAAAAACACATGAGGGCTAGCTCATTGAGCTCCAAAGTGCCCGGCGAAGAATTGTCCAGACACGGTTGGCACAAATGAATTGTGAGGTAGTGAAAAGTCCAGGTTGATATTGTGAATCTGACCCAAAAAAAACTATAGAAGTTCAAGACGATGAATATCCTTATTTACAAAGAGGATATAGGACTGATCATGTCAGATTGAAAAGACTGACACCAGCTACCAAAAGGGAGAAAAGGAGGAGGCCGCACGTGTAATAGATGGATGGTGGAAGAGACCAATATCCACACAGGACTTATCAAATCTATGATGACGGTGACAAACGAAAACAAGGATATCTTTCAGACAAGGGTGAGGATCTTCTACCCCATAGTTACCTGTTACTCAGATATCTAAAAAGCACACAAATATTGTCGGGATTTGCATAACGGCGCACCCGGTATGTCTCGGTTCACTGACCTAGTGGCACACCCGGTAAGTTCATCATAGACGCTCTTCTATCGCAAATGAATTTTGGAACGGGAAATTTTCATAAAAACTGTAGAATTGCGGAAACACATGTGCTCTTCCGGGGCACCGCACGTACATCAACCCTAATGGAAAGTCACCACGCAAAGTGTTAACGACAGATAGCCTATAAAAAGGCTTTGATCAATAGACCATCTCTCTTTTGATTCAGACAAGTTTGGATGTGCGGTCGAGTGGAGCCGAGCATGGACTCGAACGGGGTACTTGCCCAATTATTTTTATTGGCTTAATCGATAGTATGGTTAGAAATAAGGTACCCGTATTTCTTTCTTTTTCATCGGGTCACACTTGAGGAAACCATGCATTCTTACATCCAGTTCCACCAGCGAATTTAATCATTGCTAACTAATTGATGCATTTTCTCTGATGGATTCTAGATCAGTGCTGGTTGAATGACCATGGAAAATGCATACAAGCTGTTGTGTTCTAAACATTTTCCCATAATATATCGTGAAACTTGTGTTTTCAGATGTCACTAAGCCAGTATTGACCAGTGAAAATCTCTCAATTAGCTAACATGATTAAATTTGCTGGTGGAACTGGCTATAAGTGTTTGTTTTTATTTGATTCTGATTATGGGATCTTCTTACTTCGGGTTTCAACTTCAATTTGAGCTCTGGATTTCGAAAATCGGTCAAGAATAAAAAATGATATCACCGAAAAACCAAGGAATTGTTTTTTTTTGATACCATCCTGTGAATAGAGAGGCTAGGGGAATAAATCGAGTGAGGTGGCGAGGTATAAGGTTATCTTTTGTGCCTCCAATGTTGGAGTCCATCAAAAAGAAAATTTCTTCAAATGGGAACATGTTGAACGCGTGGCAGTTTTGCACCGCTTTACATGTCACCCTGTATAAAACTCTTCCAAGTTACATTGAGTCTCTTATTCACAGTTATGGATTATCAGAAGATTGGGCTGAGCAACGACACAAAAAGATTCCAAATCGTCCAAAACAATCAGGAGTTATCCCAATGCAATGTGAGAAGTGGCAAAATTTTCGGTGTCGTATTCAATGTTGCGGAGTCTATTTGGATGATGCCAGGTACCGGAGCATACCAGTCAATGAATGGAGACTACCGCATGCGATCAAGCGGCGAACTCGAACAAATGGCGGATGCGCCGTCGAAAATTGATACTGAGTATTATCCGTTTCACCCTTATTTGCCACGCAGCAAGCCATGATATTGTTTTGTTAGGTTTAGCATACCTACTGACGACAGCTCATTAATTGATTGACAAATTTTGACAACGTCAAATCACAAGATGCCAAAAATTATTCCGCACAAGACAAAAATGCAACTTCTGCGGCATATCCAGTATATTATACGCTTGCAACCAGACATGGCCCAAAACATGGCAGTGATTGGAGCCGCGTTAGGGGGTAAGTACAAACCTACCTCAAAACCAACGGTTCCTTTACTCTCAGCTCAAGTTTGACTTGGATAAGCCAAGCAATTTACGTTTTGCTTCATGGACAGGGAGCTGGTGCCTTGAAACCTAGTCCATACTTGCTTCCTTTCCATCACCTCTATAAAAGCACATAAAGTGCTCGCCAATTGAAATGGTCCACCCAAAAAAATTAGTCCCATTCAAAGTTACATAACTCTTGAATGAATAAACTATTTTGAATCGTTTTACGTTTTCTGAGTAGCTCACGGATTAGATTGCAACATGTCATGGGCCGTTTTTGGTACAGGTGTTTCGTATCAATTATACAGGGTGTTCAATCAGGTACTGCAAAAATGGAAAAGTTTGCACTGGTCCCATTCCACAAAAAATAGTTTTTGGTTTTTTTCAAGTGTTTAAGGAACGATGTTGTTCTTATACCTTGAGGTAGTTTTCACAATTTTGAGTGTATCTCCTCCAATTACACAGTTATCTCAAAAATGCAACCTTCTGGTCTGGCATTTATATCTATTCCAATTGTTGGTCGATTTTGAAAAATAAGGTTTCTGTTGAAGCTTAAGACTCAGATGAGAAGGCTCAAGGATCGGAACTGAGTGAAGACAAAAAATTTGAAAAAGTGAAGGAATCAAAAGTGACCTAAATATGAAGCACCCTAGAAATCAAATTCAGGGAAAGAACTAAATAAAAATCAACCTGCCTTCAAACAGACTTTCATTTCCGAACATTTTGAGGTATTTTCCGATTTTAGTTGATGAAAATTGTCGATGCGGGACCCATTTTACAAATTCACTTTTCAGAAGATGATACCGGACCTTCCTCGACTGAAAATGCACGTTACCTAGGTTACCTTCTTATTGTCGTATGTTTCCTTCACATTTAATGAGATAGGCACCAGTTCTGATCTTCGTAACCCAGGTTACGTCTATTTTTAGGCGAAAAACATCCAGTATTCTTCGTTGGAAGCATCCATTTCTGATTTGGATTCATTACCACAATTTTTGACCCATACCAATGAGAAACACCCCAAAATGTTCAGAAAGAATGGTTTGTTTGAAAGGCAAGTTGTTATTTGTTTAATACCTGCCCTTAACCGGATCTCTAGCAAGGTTGTCATTTGAGTCACTTTTGATCCAATCACTTTTCCAGAATTTTCATCTAAAGTCAATTCTGATCCTTGATCCTTTTGACCTGAGCCTTTAGCTTCAACCAAAGTCCTCATTTTCCAAAATCGGCCAATAACGAATAAAGTTATTACTGCAAAACTAAAAGGTTACACTTTTGAGAACACCCTGTAATTAGAGCAGATAGACAAAAAAAATTTAAAACGATTCAACATATGGTTACAACAACTCCCCTGAAACACTGGGAGAAAACCAACAACAATTTTTTGTGAAGTGGGACCTGCTCAAACTTTTCCATTTTTGGGGTACCTGATTGAGGGCCCTGTATAATCGATACAAAAACACTTATACCAAAAATAGTCCATGACATGTTGTAGTCCAATCCGTGAGCTAATGAAAAAACATAAAACGATTCAAAATAGTTCATTTATTCAAAAGTTATGACACTTTGAATGTGACCGTATTTTTTGGGTGGACCATTTCAATTGACGAGCACTTTAGTTTTGTTCCCAATTATGCATCCAACACCTGGTAGTACTGCGAATAATTACAGTGGTATTTGCTGCAGATGCAAGAAGTTTCCTCTCCCCCCCGGGCTTGGATGTTTAGGGGATCAAGATTTCGCCCCGAATCTTGAAAAGCCATTCCCCCGCACCTGCCGCACCATTTTTTCCTCGCTTTTTCCGGGCTAGGCTCCCGGTCCAAATTTTCTTCCACGGTGTGGGGTCATCCACGTGTCAGACTGACAGAGCTACATAACCTCCACTGCGTGAAACCACCTGTGAGTCTCAGGCGTATCAATGCAACTGAAATTTTTCATAGCTTGCTGGGTGGCAAATAAGGGTGAAACGGATAATAGCTTGCAGAAGTTACACCATTCCGCGCTTCAGGCTTAACCGATGGCTTCGATCTTCGAAATTTTGAAGAATCAAAATATATTTCAAGGTACTTATAATCAATTATTATGATGTATAGGGCATAGCATAGGCTGTACTTGGCTATAAAAACTTTTTGCATTTTGTTAAATCAACGCTTATAGCTTGTAGCAACTCCATGTCGTAGGGTTAGCAAGAAAGAGCCCTAATAAAGCAAAATTGTTCGAAAAACTTGACGGGGAAAATTGAAAGAGACAAATTTACCGTAAGGTGACGTCCTTTGGAAGCCTGCCCCGTCGTACGCCCTCCACGAGCTCATCATCATGTTCTGCGCGTAAAACTGCCCCGCGGACAGGGCCCCCGCGTGCGGCGACGTTCCCAACGCGTGCGCCGAGGAAGTGCCCATGTCGCCGTAGCTGCCCGCCGAATGCCACCCCGTCTGGTGGGCGGCGGCGCCGAAGTGTCCTCCGGCCGGCGAAGGGTACTGCGGCACGGCCCTGCTGCTGGGCACGTACACCGGCGACTGCTGCAGGTGCTGGTGGAAACCGGTGTTGCCATCGCTGTACGATCCGCCGCCGCTGCTTGAATGGAACATTCTTCTTTTCAACCCCTGGACGGCCTTGGAGCTCGAGGGGCCTATCCTTTCATCTGTGGAAAAAGAGAAACTGTATCTGTAGTAGGTATTATTTATGGGTTCCGTTTCACGAAAGATGAATTGATATACCTAATGAGTACAAAGAGAATGGACGTGTGGTTGTGACAACACCGTCAACAGTAAGTTGTTCGCGGGCATTCCAAGAAAATTTTTATCGCTGATGGGTGTCAACTCTCGCCTTCGATACAGTGGGTAATAGATAAATAATTATGGAGAGATAATGGACAAATCAAATTCTTTCATGTAGCCAGCTGATAGTGGATAGCATAGATACAACAGTACGGTGTGTAGTGTGTACTTATACGTATGGGTATATACCTATGAAATAATTCTTGTTCAATGTTCACTGTTCTTCAACTGGTATGATTTTGGATTCGATTCGAGCTAGTCGGTGGGCCAGGGATTCGAGTGGTTTTCAACTACGGGCCGTATTTTCGGAACCGGGAAAAAGCTCGTCATGCGATGTTGCCTAGATGACACGCTATCACAGGCCTAGTTGCCTAGCAACTTCACACTTCAACGTCAACAGATCACCTCTTTCCCGCAAATAGGGCCCCTGGGGACTTGGCGTATCGTACCTTTCTGGATACCCCACAACATTAGCATGTTAGGCCATGGTTGAAAAAATAGCCGAGTAAAAATCTCCTTCATATTTGATGTGGATACGTCAATGTTTTCGATCCATAAGAGGGGTCATTTCATGAACAGGATTATATGCACGAATGCCACCTGTTGGTGCAGTTGTAAATGAAGCCGGTAAGTATGAGATCTACTAAAATAGAGTGAGAGTGGTGTCAAATTGGTTGTATACTTACATACCTCCCTATTTGCTCCTGTCTATGTATGTTTGTATTATGTAACCAAAGGTAATCTACCTATCGACAATAGTCAATATCTATTATATATTAAAATGAAAAACTCAGAAGCGTGTCCCGGTACGATCAAAGGAGTTATATGGTGTAGTAGCCTTCTATTCTCCATTCATGAAGAGGGAACCCTGTTTTATCTGGACGACGTGCTTATGACGATACAAGGGCTGAAACTTTCGCCCCCTATAAAATTCTAGAACAGTCCAGAACATTCAAGCGTATTCGAGATAATTCCACAACATTCCAGAATGTTCCGTTATGTTCTGGAATGTTTGGGAACAGTCTGAAACGTACGGAAACATCCCTGAACGTTCTAGATCATTGTGGAATATTCAAGATAATTCCAGAATGATCCGGTATGTTCTGGAATGTCCGGGAATAATCTAAACATTTGTCCAAAACATTCGACGAGAGTATTCGAGATAATTCCACAACATTCCAGAATGTTCCGGTATATTCTGGAATGTTCGGGAATAGTCTAGACCGTACGGAAACATCCCTAAACGTTCCAGATCATTGTGGAATATTCGAGATAATTCCAGAATGATCCAATATGTTCTGGAATGTCCGGGAATAGTCTAAACATTCGTCCAAAACATTCGACGAGAGTATTCGAGATAATTGCACAACATTCCAGAATGTTCCGGTATCTTCTGGAATGTTTGGTATGTCCTGGAATGTTTGAGAATGGTCTGGAACGTTCGAAAACATCCCGGAACATTCCAGAGCATTGTGGAACATTCGAAATCATTCCACAACATTCCAGAATGTCCCGATATGTTCTGGAATATTCGAGAATAGTCTAAACATTCGTCCAGAATATTCGAGAGTGTTCGAGATTATTCCACAACAGTCCAGATTGTTCCGGTATATTCTGGAATGTTCGGGAATAGTCTGGAACGTTCGAAAACATCCCGGAACGTTCCAGATAATTGTGTAACATTCCGGATCATTTCACAACATTCCAGAATGATATACGATATGTTCTGGAATGTTCGGGAATAGTCTTGAACGTTCGGGAACATCCCGGAACATTCCAGATTATTATGAAAAGCTCCAGATTGCATCATTAAGTTCTCCCTTATCCATGAAGAAGGCTCCCGGTTTCACCGCAAGAGCGTGCTTTTGAATATATGAGGAATGGAAGTTTCGCCCCCTAGAAATTTCTAGAACAGCAGTCCTGAACATTTGTCCAGAACATTCGAGAGTATCAGAGATAATTCCACAACATTTCAGAATGCTCCGGTATGCTCTGGAATGTTCTGAAATAGTCTGGAACGTTCAGGAACACCAGGAACATTCCAGAACATTCTCAAATGTAAATCCAGAACTACAGCGATTTTTTTCAAAACAATTTTTCGATAGCTCTGAGAACATTCAAATTGCCGGTTTCAAGAGCAGCCATTGAAAATCTGTCAGAATAACTTTCCAGGTATTTCCACTGACATAATACACCTAATTACTGTATGTACGATTCGTTCGCCTGCCAATGACCAGACCACAGCCTGCCTAGAGGAGTAAAGTTTTTGATCATACGGTAGATATTCACAGAGTATCGTTTTATTGTCTTTTCAGTACATTTTCCCAAAAAAGCCGCCATTATTGGCACTAAGATGTCAGTCCGTCTAGCGATTCGATTGAGAGTTCGAGCTGCGAATCCGTGAAAGAAGCTTCCATCAGTTTGCCTGAAGACGTGAGAATAAAGTTGGGTTTCTATACCGAAGAAAATGTGTGGCTGATGATGCTACCAGAGAGAAGGCCTCGTTATTGAGCGTATGCAAATGGTTCAATGAACCGAAATTTTCACAGTATGGAGGAGCACACTGTGCGACCACAAAAATATAATTTCGGCAAACAGGAATTAGAAACATGTCTGGTTGTGATAGATGAACCGGTGGTCATAGTGGACTTCAGCAGATTCTCTCAATATAAATACGAGATTAATCAGAGCGGTAGCGTGGGTATTGAGATTCAAGTACAATTTACTGAACAAAGACCGTCGACACCTGACCGCCTACTTTACTACCGAAGAAATTAACAATGGCGAAGCTCCATGTGTTGAGCTGGTCCAAAAGATGTCATTTCCTGCTGAATGATCTGATTTGAGGCAACGAAAATCAATTCCAAAAAGAAGCAAATTGTACACTTTGAGTGTAGTACTGGAAGGGGATTTCTTGCGTGTCAAGGGAAGAACAACAAGAAGTCCAGAACTGCAAGATGAAGCGGAACAACCGCTGATACTTGACGCTAGAGTGCGTCCCATATGGGAGGAGTATGGGAGCGCCTTTTGGGTAACGTCAAAACTGTCTTCATGTAATCCTGAAATCTCGAGCACCTAAAGAAGAAACGTTAAAAACAACGCTCTGTGAAGTTGAGTATACAGTAAACTCCAAGCCACTGACTCACGTGTCAAACGATCCAGACGATTCTGGAGTATCGACCCCAAGTCATTTTCTCATTGTATCGTCAAGCAGCGTACCAGTACCGGTTCAATTTGATGACGACAGATGTTTGAGAAAAGAATGGCACAAAGCCCAACGATTGGCAGATCAATTTTGGCAAAGGTGGACGAAAGAATACCTCCCATCGTTCAATGTTCGGCAAAAGTGGTTCGCAGACCAGGACACAGAATTCGCTTTGAATGATATGGTACTTATATATATGGCATGGAAATCAACCAAGGAATTATTGTTAAAACCAGAATTGTTGATGTGAGGACGGCATCTGGAACATTAAGAAGACCACTGGTACAGGTGGTCGAAATTCGAGTTTGATACCGCGGCCCCGGAGAATGTTTTGGTCAAGAATCAAGATCAAGTAATTGTAGTTGGTGTTGTTGTTATAAAAAATTATCATCGATATATGCCAGAAAAAATATGAGGGACGTACAAAACCGATTTGATGGAGACTTATTCATTTGTAAAGCCGAAGTTACACTCCTCTTGAACAAAGAGTCATATCGACTTTAACAGAACAAGAAAGCGAACTGAAACCGCCGTCTTTTGACCCATCATGTAGGTACATGTGGGAACTGTTTACTCAATGATAGTGGGATCATTCTTGTATCTAAACAAAGATTCAACTTAATTCAAGATTTCTATTGAACTTAGAATAGAGAATAATTCCTTGTGAATTAACATGGAAGAGACCAAGTGATTATTCAATAAACACCGGGTTTGTGCATATGCATGGAGAGATTCCGCCCAGAGCCAAGCCACACTATCTTCAGCGATGATCTTCCAACGATATCTCATAATAATTAGATCAATTCCGACCAGATCCTTGCCCGAAAAGAAGCCTCCAGATGGATAATCATATATGGAAATGCTTATGGTAGTCCATTAGGAGCGCAATTTAGTGCTGTTCTTGTACGAGCGGAGTGTTTCGGTGTGTAGCGAAGAACGAAGAACTCGAAGAGGTATTCGCGGTATGTCATGGAGGTTGGGTTGCTGGGCCGTGGACGTGGTGTTGCCGGTGCGAGTCCCGAGTCTGACGATGGTGGAAGTATCATTAGCGAGGCATCGGCACTTGCGGGCAGGCGGCGTAGAATGGTCGCGGGTTGGGACGATGATGGGTGCTTCGTGTAAGAGACTCGCGGCCGTTTTCCGAGAACTCGAGGCCCGCTCGCAGACCACTCACTTTGCAATCGCGCCTTTTCTCGCTGATTTACACCGGCCGTCATCTTATCTCCGCACTTTGTTGTTTATAACTCATCCGCGCAACGAATACTAATCCGACGCGTTCGGTGCTGGTGTGATGCTAAAACTCAGAGTTCTATAGCAGCCCGTGAGTGTTATTGGCTTAATAAGAAACCAGTACATCATATTCTTGCGTTTCTGGTTCAATATAGACCGAGTTTTATTATTAGTAAGACAATGGCAAATCAAATTTCATATAATTTGCAAATTAAATATTGATCTTGGCACCCCTAGATCGTCTATCGCGTAGGAACAAAGCTCATTATATCTCCCAAACTTTCTTACAGCGTTTAGGAGTAATTTGTGGACTGCTTTTGGTTCAGAGTAGGGTGTCAAACGGTGCAGAACTGCCGAAGGTTCAGCAGTTCCCAAAATGTGAGGAATGATTTCTTAAAACGGTTTTCGAATTATACCCCTATTCTAAAGGCAGGAACAATTTTTAAGCTGGTGTAATCAGTCTGGTCATAAACCAGTATATTGTCGAGTATATAGGCGCGGGTGAACGAAAATCGATCGGAAAACGAGTCAGTACTGAAAGCTGTGGACTTGTGGACTATAAGACACTGCTCATATTTTTATAACTGTTGAACCCTCTAACATTTCTCACTATTTAAAAGTAGTGTTCTTAAAGGCGTTTTAAAACCATAAAATTAGTGTGTCAGTGTTAAAATCTACCGTAACAGATAAATCAAAATGGTAATTCAGCATAGCAAACATCATTTTGACAAATTTTATTGAAATTATCTTGACTTCTTTAAACCATCAACTTTCATTCATCATCAGATTGTCCAACTTGTAGAAAAAATCATTTGCGACTGTGGCTCTTTTGAGCTTGTACACAGAGCCCTTCAATTTCTTATGAATAAATCTTCATTATTGAAAGTGACAGAAGAATATACCTGACGAAAACGACCCCCTGCTCTCTTTTGACGTCACCATAATTCAGTAAAATCATCCCCCGCACAAGTCGGACATAGGCCCATATTTCAAACCTGCCGGGTATCTGTCAGCGATCGTGTGCCAGTAATGCGACCCATCGCATTCCGGGCATCGCATTAGGCCATGAATAGCGCCTTCGAACTCCTAAATCTGAGTTCCCCGCACCAGGAATCCCACTAACATAGCCTTCACCACCAATAATTACATCCCCGTGAACGCGTTCCTCTTCTCCGTAATGACATCGCCATGTGCTGTGGTGTGCACCGGAGAGACACGTCTGCTAAGCAGCCAACGTTATGTTGCTCCAATTTGTCTTCAAAACTCTTTCGTTTCTCATTATTGCGCACTGTGTAGCTAATGAACCACACAGACCGGGTGTCTGCGGGAAAACTATGCTTATATTTTCTCAACCCCTCTGTCTCTCTCTCTCTGCTTGCTCTGATACTGATAAATAATGAACGTTTCATCACCACCGTTGAAATTGAGAAAGTTCGTAATCTACCTCTCTGAACAACCATTCTGTTTTGGTAATTTTTGTAGGCAAATTAGCAATTAACTACGCAATGCTAAAGGCATTTCAATCTGAGTAATATATACCACCCTGAGCCCGATTGTGAACAGGCGACTTCCCAAAATTCACCCATGGTAAAATCTTTTATGATTCATGAATATTTCAAAACTACATCAGACTTCAATGGTTATGTTATGCTGGCAAACGTCAACGTCAACACTGACACACAGGCAACGGAGGTGGGGTCATCCCCACTACTGTCAAAAGATTGAAACGTCACAGCCCGCCTTACAGCTTGGTAGATTTGAAATCGTTCGCAAAAGTAGCCACTTTCAAGGCAGATTTTGAGACACTTGGAACTTTTTTTTTCGAATTTTCACGAAACGTAGTCTTGTTATTAAGGCTCCACATTCGATTAGTATGATTTTTGTTTCTATTTTTCGATGGTGGTCACTACCCTATTATTTCATAAAATTTTAAAGCTGTTATCGATTTAGAATTTCATCCTCTACCATGTACTTAAAATCCCCGAAAATCCCACTTGAGCATTTTTCTTGCGGCGCTGTCAAAGTATATCATGTTTGCTGCAGCAAGTCCAAAAATTGTATCCTCGCTTTTGTCACAATTGAGCTATATTGTTAGCTCAGAGCTGTTGGTATATACTCCAGGGCATGACCAGAACGTCATTTGAACCGTCGATATCCTATTTCCCGCAAAAGAAAACACGTAACTTGCTTAATCTGCAATTACCAGTGGTAATCACGTGTAGTTCGGGAATTAGTGACCAAATTTAATAAAATCTGTTCTTTTTGTGATAAAGGCATAAAATTTGGTATGAGTGGTCTTCATGGTCCCCTTTTCAAATGTAGGCATGACGCCTTGCCATATTTTGGTTGGGGGGGCTTGGGGGCCCCCTTGAAAATTGAAGTTGCAGATACTCATACAAACCACCATTAATAATCATCACGCATCTCAAAAAGTAGTCATTTGACTCTACGTTAAATCTCAACAAGAGGCAGACCAGTTGTCGCCATGTACGCACTGTTCTTCATAATGGAAAAAAAATTCTTGGGAATGTCAAAAAAAAAAATCAGGTTTTTATAATTTTTTCATGTAATAGAAGAGTAAATTCATCTTCTGCATATCGTTATTCACTAAATCGTTTCTGCCGAAGCCGTTGATGAAGTCAATTTCTTGATATTGACATCTTAGAAGCAACAATCCTAGATGAAACCAGCCAATTCAAGTGCTCAGTTCAGCAGCGTTTTTTCCAATTTTACCAATCAATATGATGACAATTCATTATTGGGTGGATAGCTTCAACTGTTTCATGATTTTAATGAGTATAACTGAATGAGAAGTGATGCGCGAAAGCCCCGAAAGAAAATTTTTTAACCGCCACCTGTCACTGTTAGAATTGCACCAAATTTCATGCTACTTTGGCGAAACAACAGCAAATACAGACTAATGAGTATAGACAAACGTCAATACGATCTGCAGTTGTCAAGTAGAAGGCACAAAGAATTAAGATTGAGGCGTGAAATACTTCAAAGCTTTGAGATCGAGTTGATACACGGTATAAAAATATTTTCAACACACCCTAGGGTCACAAATTTTATGATGGTGGGCGACGTGAAAAATATTTTTTCCTAGGCTTTTGCGCTTGGTTCTGCGTCTGGTCAAAAAGAATTGAGTTACAGAACAGTTTCAGCTACCCATCCATTCATAATTTGTCAATCATATTGATTGGGAACAATAAAAAAACGCTGTTGAACTTCACACTTGAATTGGCTTATTTCTTCGGGAGCTGTCATTCCTAGAATGACAGTATCAAAAAACAGACTTCATGAATAGCTTCGGAAAATACAAATTAGTAAATAATGATACACGGCCGATCAATTCACATTTTTTTAGATGGAAAAATCATTAAAAACTGTGTTTTTTTTTTGACACTCCGAGGAAATTTTTTTCAACCCGAAGAACAATGCGTACATGTCGACAACTGTTGTGTCTCTTGTCAAGATTTGATGTGGAGTAAAATGGTTACTTTTTGAAATGTGTGACGATATTTACCGGTGGTTTGTAGGAGTTCCTGTAACTTCAAATTTTTAAGGGGGTCCTTGGGCCCCCCTAACTAAAATATGGCGAGTCATCGTGTTTACATTGGAAAAGAAGACCATGAAGACCACTCATACCAAATTTCATGCCTCTATCACAAATCAAACAGATTTCAATTAACTTGGTCATTAACCCTCGGATTATCTTTAATCAACACGGTTAATTGGGAATTAAAGCGACTTCCGTGTTTTTTTTTTTCGGGAAATACGAGTTAGAAGTTCAAACGAAGGTCTGGTCATGCCCTGCAGTGTACATCAACAGCTCTGAGCCAACAATGTAGCTCTAGTGTGACAAAAACGAGAATACAATTTTCGGACTAGTTGCAGCAAACATGATATACTTTGACAGCGCCGCAAGAAAAATGCTCAACTGGGATTTTCGGGGATTTTGAGTATGTGGTGGAGGATGAGATTCTGAATCGATATCTGCTATGAAATTTCATGAATTAATTTTTTCAAGGTTTGGGGTCTTTTTTGACTATCTTTACTGCACTATTTAACGTCGGCCTATTTCTGCAACGAGACCTAACACCGACACCGGTGAATGCTCTTCTCCACTATACCGCTGTTCGTGCCGAAAAAACAATTACCTTGCACCCTGGCCTGTGAAAACTGTAAGGGTGAATGTTCAAATAGAAGGTCAAGTTCAACAAACATCGGTAGTCTATTTTTGATGCTTAAATATCTGTTTTTGAATTGCAGCAATTGAACCCGTGACATAGAAGAGAGTCACAACATCCAAGTTCAAGATGGACTTGTTTAATTTAGTTTATTGGAAGATATAGTCAGAGATTACAATCATCTTTCCTGCTTTTTTGGAGCACAATGATTTTGATAGTGGTCAATGTTGATACATTTTTCGAAGACTGAATGTTTACGTACATATCATTGCTCTTTTGCTATTTCTACCCTCAACAAGTACCTTCATCCATGGGGTAGTTATAGTTACTCCAACCTCGTGAACTCAAATCGTATTTCACCCATCATAATCGTACTCAGCGACCCAGTATACATTAGAAAAGATACCCCACACCAAATCCTCCGTTGTTTTTTAAATTTGACTTTTTTTTTCAAAATGGCGCTTATTTTTCGACTTCCGGTGGCCGGATCGTGAGATGGGTACTTACGCGCAAGGAATTATTTTGAAGATTTTTTCCTATTTTTACCGCATGGAATTTTTTTTAGGAATACGGGCCAAATCGTTCAAATAGGTCTTGAGCAACTGTACCAAATGGCTTGCTTTAATAATCAAATGCGGTATCTTTATGCGAACCACGGGCACTTTATGAGTCCTATGACGCCGACCACGCCGACCGCGCCGCCGCCGAATGACAGGTCGGCGTGTTCGCCGGCGGCGCCGCCGCCGCCGTTGTTTTTAGTGACACACGCCGCCGCCGCCTAAAATGGGGTCGGCGCCCATCTCTACTAGTAGATACCTGCAATACCCACATCAATGACATGAAATTTGACAAGTAGGAATAACGTAAAAGGGGGTTTGCTTTTGTGTCCCCTATTTGATTTTGCGGTTAGCGTATTTAGCAGGCTACTAGTAGATCTAGTTCCAGAGGCAAGAGGCTGGAAGACTGATGCGTTACCAGCAATGCATTGCATTGCAGTTGCGGTGGAAAAATTGCGACTGGTGACTACTACATTACACCTTCGGCAGGCAGGCGCAAGCATGGTGTGCTGCTTTGCCAGTAGCTCCTACCCAAAAAACGTTTGCGTCCCAATTACAAAGGTAGCGGCGAACTGTAGAGTATAGAATGTGCCGGATTTCCATGTGAGGTCTAAGCAGAAAATCTTTAGAAAAAAGAGACTGACGACGCAGCCAGCCAAAGGTGACCTTTTCTGGCGTGCCAACAGTTAGTATGAGCGGAGGACTCGGTCCGTCCGGAGGTGACAGTCGCTATTGCCCTTCCTTGGGGGAAAGCAAGGCAGCAAGGGATGATGAAAATAAAGATCTGTGATGACGCTGCTCATCGATGTAGGGCCTAACAAAGAGCCTGCGGGGTTCCAAGTGTTCATGCACAGGAACACAAAATTTGCCGTAGCGGATTGACAAGATGACAAGACAGCAAAGTGACAGTTTTGATGTGTCTTCAGCTAACGCGACATCCGACGTTGCCTGGCGGCGACTTGAACCTCTTGAAACAATTGATTCTCTAACCGTGGGTTCCACAAAACAGATAATACGAGATTAGTTGATTCGCGATTTTTATTTGTCAATTTGTAGCTGACTGATCAATGGAAATGCTAGTTTATCCCTCAATAATGAATAGAATATGGGTCTAGTACAGATTTCAGGCATTTTTTGTAGGTAATCGCCTAGCATTCAGCAGAAAAAAAGTTCAGTTAATGTGCAATCAGCCTTGATCGCTGATCATCTTTTTTGTGGAACTGACGGTAAATCTTCCTCTATACGAATGGGCCATTTTCCCCAATAAGGTAAATCGCTTATTGTGAAATTTGTAAAACAGAGACTTGGGGTCATATCTACTTGAGGGCTTTCCGCGGGCTTCTCACTGCAATAGTCAAGGTGTCTATTATAGTAGATGACAGCAGGAGCCAATGCGTTTTTCCCATCACTATTTAAAGTAGGTATTTGAACGGTCGGTCATAAAGAATGAGGGAAACTCTCTGTTTTGATTTTGATGTCTGCTGGTTAATTCTCAAAATAAGCATTGAGTGCTTAATTATGAAAAGCCGCCACCCGTGACATTTCTGACATTGATAACGGTTTTGACAAAGTTAGTATTCGCTTGCTGCGACCCACATGGTGGGGTGAAAACTGAAGATTTTCCAGAAATGAAAGGCAAACTGATATTTGAACAAATAAGTCCTCCCAGTACGTCACTATTTACATTTGAGAACGATCTGCTGCAAAGCTAAAATATCACCCTGTGGCGTCATCTACCAGCCAATACCAAAAAGGTTAACAGGTAGCAAGGTGGCGTTTGGCCACCTCTTTGTATATTTCCACTCAACGGTTTCAGTTAGTAAAAGTTTAGGCATCTATATCTTTTCATTACAATTGTATATCGTCAGAATTTTCATCATCCAAAATATGTTTCACAATTCGCGATTAAAATAAATTGTTCCCGCCAAAGATGGCTACTGAGAGCCGCATGCGTTAGCAATGACTGAATGAAAAATTAATTAAAATCGCGAATAGGTACATTAAAAGTTATGAGAACAACAGAACCGAGCAAGTGTAAGTCCGTCAGATAAGCGTTCTTCCAGTCTTGTGACCCAGCTTATGTCAGGCCACTTCAATTCTGCGACGTGCTTCAATTTGAATTATTTACCCCGCGGCTATTCTATGATTATTCACTTGCTTGCTCGTTTTTGGAAGTGTGTAACCACTTTAAGTGAAAAGTGAGAGGCCAGAATTCAAGTATTCCATGTGTGATACCGTTGAGTGAGGATGAGAGCCCACTCAACAGCCCACCGCGTATTCATCTCACCACCATAACATCCTTCTTGACAACATTCCACCGCTCAATGTTCCACGAATTCTGCAAACGCGTAAATACCCACTGCTAAAACATTCCATCCGGAAAACATCCCACCACTCACTTACCCACGGAGAGCGCTGTCGCGCTTTCATCCTACTGCTGAGACATTCCATCCGGAAAACATCCCACCGCTCAATGACCTACGGAGGGCGCTACCGTGCATTCATCCTACTGCAGGCTGGAACGCCCATCGCTTAATGTTCCACGAATGCTTCAGCCGCGCAAATGTCCACTGCTAAAAGTACCCACCTGGATGAAGTATTCGTGGTCGTTGAGCGGTGGAATGTTTTCCGGATAGGATGTTTTAGCAGTAAGATGAATGCACAGTAGCGCTCTCTGCGGATCATTGAGCGGTGGGATGTTTTCCGGATGGGATGCTTTAGCAGTGGGCATTTGCGCGTCTGCAGAAATCTTGGAACATTGAGCGGTGAGTTTATTTCTGGGTGAGATGTATTAGCAGTAGGATGAATGCGCGTCAGCGTTCTCCGTGGGTCATTGAGCGGTGGGATGTTTTCCGAATGGGATGTTCAGCCCATTGCCAGAACATTGAGCGGTGGGATGTTGTCAAGGAGGATGTTTCAGTGGTAGGATGAATACCTGATGCGGTGGGATGTTGCATAGGGATCCGTGAGGATACACAAAGAGGCGCTATCCTGACTTTCCCGTATTGGCCGGTAGATGACGCCACAGTACAAGCCAGATACCATAGCTTCGCAGCGGATCGTTAGTATAAATACTATAAATAGTGGATTACTGGAAGGACTTTGTTCTGGTGTCAGTTTGCGCTTTACCTCAGAAAAATTCTTCAGGATCAAAAAAGAGCAATTCTCGCTTCATCATGTGAGTCGTAGATAGCGGTCTTGATGTTCCCAGGATCTGCGGTTTGTTAAGGCCCGTTGTGGATTATTCCTTAACCTCGTTTGGACCCTCAACTTAAGGTTGGTTTTCTGCGACGAACCATCAGAATGCGAATGGAAAGGCAGCGTAAGTAGATGAAGTGACGGTTTTATGGCATGCTCGAGACTAATGCCCGTATTCATAGTCGTGACTTGAGGTCCACCTTGATACTTGAGTATAACTTCGACCAGAAACGCGTTTCAAAGACGTTAAAGTTCTACTCAAGTATAACTTGACGATGCGGTAGATCCTTCTCTGCCTCAAGTATCACTTGAGAAATATTTGCTTTCCTTTTATTGCAATAATTTGAAAGGGAAAAAAACTTCCTTGAACGATTGGTTTTCGTAGCTTTCGCAATTGAAGAGTATAATTTTCTATCACCGGTCATATACAAAAACGGGTGTGACAAAAAAATAGTTTATGCGACGTCTGTGTTATTCATTAATTCTGATGTGGTTTTTCATCCTGAACACAAATATAAATACAGAGTGTTTCATTTTTCTCGTCAATATTTCGAGATGGTAGAGCATTGAGAAATAAGTACTTTCGTCAAAAAAAAACAAAGATTAAAAAATGGGAAAAAAATTAAAAAATAAGAATCACAACTTTTACAAATGTGACAAATGTTAATATGACCGCGTGTAGATTATGCATCAAATCACATCGTGTACCTTAATTCAAAATGAACCAGATTTGGAGTTATAATAAAAAAGCTATTTCCAAAATTCAATTTTGAAAGCTTTCATTTCCATTATAATACCTACGTTTTAAATTTTTTTTTTTGAGAAAATCCACTTATTTTTAGATGTTCTGCCATCTCCAAAAATATTGATATAAAAAGTGAAACACCGAAACACCCCTGTATATAACTTGAGTAGGGCAGGCTTTTTCTAAGGAGAAAATGTCAACAAATTCAAAAAGTTGCATTATTTTGACTTGAATTCAATTTTACGTCAATGTGCTGAACATATTTTTGAATTCTACAGAATAAATTCAAAAGAATTCATTTTCATTCAAAGTTGACATATTTACACTTATAACTTGATTTATTTTTGAGCTCAGGTTGGATAAAGTGAAGCATCCTTATGTATTTTTGTGGTAATTTTTGAAAAAAAAAAAAAAATACAATTATTCAAACATATTTGTGTCCAGGATGAAAAACTACATCAGTTGAAATAAAAAAATACAGGATGTCGTAAAAACAAAAAGTTGTTTTCAGCGACACCCTGTTTATAACAAGGGATGAAAAAAATCAAATTTGGAGTCTACGGAAAAAATCGTTTGGGTGAGGTTTTTTTTCTGCAAAATATTGCGAAAGGGAAAGCTCCCATTCGGGGGAAGGGGATTCTGGGTGATCACCCTGTACACACTCTTGTTCTAAATTATCCTGCAGCTTTCGTTTGTCTTCGATAATGTTCATTTAAAAATGTAATCCACCTTTGCGTCATCGAGCTTTTTAATGCTATTTATACACCTCGGGTTTCACCACACTTTTATCAACGCGATAACTTTATCACTCTCATAGTAACCGAGCAACTGGTCATCCTATTGGCTGGTGCGTAGCAACTATCAGTGTGATAGATTTAATCTGCTCTTTAAATTTTGGTGGAACCCGGGGATAGACTTTCATAATGGACCTGCATCTCCTACATAGGTACTTCTAGGCTAATTTTTTTTAAACACAATAAACTATAACTCTAAAATACAACAACATTCATGCGCATAAATCCGATTATTTCAAGGTAACCTACATATGTATATGTCGATTGTCGAGAGCGGATGTCGAAAATCTGATAAATCTTAAAGTAAATCTAGTAATTTCTTTCCGCTAGGGTGGTGATCAATAAAAGTGGTCCTCAAGAAAGACTCTATTACGAGGAAAGCCGAACGTTTCTCTATGAAACAGAAGTGGTACTTGAGGTTCACCTTGTTTTCAAGTGGTACTTTGTCAAGGTGGACCTCAAGTCACGACTATGAATACGGGCATTGGTATTCTTGACGAAACTTCAAAATATCAAATGGCCAATCAAACATCAGAATTCAAAGCAAAACTCAGATTTTTCATAGTCTGCTGCGATTTGGAAAGAAACGAAATGGATTATAGCTACACATTAACAAATAAACAGGACCTGCTGGTTAGTTTGCTGATTTTACTTGAGCTCTGCTGCTCTGCTCTATCACAAGCTGCTCTTTTGGACTATGGGGATGAATAGGAATGGAGGATGAGAGCCTGAACCAACTAGTTGCAATTGAGCTAGTATTGTGAAATTGAGAATTGAAATAGAAAAACATTGGAACTATTCAAGACATTTGTTAGCAAAGCTGTTATTTTGTAAGAGCAGTAATCATCCGCAGCTATGCCCATTACCTAGTGCAAATTTAATTAGGTTAGTTTACAGAACTGGTTCTTCCTTCTTGTATATAGATTCTCTCACATCACAATCATGTAGGTAATGGGAAACCGGTGATATGCATACGGTGACGTTTTAATGTCCATGTTTGATTAGATATTGAGCCAGTGAAAGCATCCGCCATGCGTTTATCGTGCAAGTATTATGCAGGTAAAACGCAATTGAATGTACGTTGATTGTGACGGCAGAATCGAAGAGTTTATGTGGGAGTTTACTGGACTCAACACAAAGAATTATACAAGGTACACCATAAACAATATAGGTACATGATCACAATTTATTCAAATTTGATTTTTTTCGGGAGTACTAGCATCTGCATCGAAGGTTTAGCAGCATATACGATTGCATGGTCTTCGATGCGATGAAACATTATTTTGAACAAATCTGGCACGGAAAATAGTCACTGTGGAGCGATCACAGATTCACATTAAGTTTTTTTTTGTAAATGAATAAATAAATTTCTCTGATGCCTTATTCTGTGGTAAAAGCAACGCGTCTTGATTAGGAGCCAATGAAGCCAGGAATGAGTTCAGAAAAAGTACAATTTTTTTTTCAAAGAACAAAGTTATGTAGACGAAAATACTTGTCACTCGGTATATCGTGTTTGATGTCGATGACGACCAGACTCGATATGGCTCTTGTAGCTTAAGGTAAATGGCATATTCTGTATTAGGTATTATTGATGAACTTCATGCAACACCAACCTACTGTAGTTAAGAAAGTGAAAACCGAACACCCGGTATAAAAATTGTTCAGAGAATGTAACCGAAAACATGATTTATGTGAAACCTTCAAAATTCATAGCCGAAGGCATCCATCAAGCATAAAATTGAATTTCAAATACACACAGCTAAACTAGTGTGTGATGCCACCAAAGCATGTCGCGGAAATGCTGATAACGTTATCGTTACAATTAGTGTAACTCGAAATACATTTAAACCCGATAAGATTTCCAACAGTTTTTATCAAAAACTACGAGCAAACCCACGCGCCTTGAGCTTTTGAAATATCACGAGTTTCCGAGGAAGTCTTTGCGTTATTCTATCGTGTGACCAAATAATTTCTTGATTTGGGCAGGCTGTGACCGTGACCTAGTCAAATTTTGGGGTGCAAAGCTGCTTGTGACCCAGGTCACGGCCTGCCTAAATTATAGGATAACTATGATAGTTTCCAAAAGCTCACCGGTACACTACACAATGCCGGTACTGATGGAAATAAACATAGCCAAAGCTCACCAGTTGGAAATGTTCTGCTGATTTGAATTTTGCTTGAATTTCCATCGAATGATTTCAAAAAGTCGGAAGCTCCGAAACACATTTTTCCTTTCAGCGTATTATAGACAAACCGTTTTTTGTACCATTTCCTAGAGATTAGTGACGACGACCCACTTGCCTAATCTGCGGACTGCAAGCTGCACTTTGGGACGCACATGTCTAGGATAATGAGTCGGGCTTAATGAAGTACGATAAGATAAGTGCAGAATACCTGTCCGTTTCGGCCTAGGTAGTATAGGTATAATAATAATTGTAGGAGTTTGTCTTCATTATTCCGGGCCGTTATTATACCAACTAGTTAATTATTTAATTTTCGATTTCTTTGTTTGGTCTTTTCTGGAAGGATATTTGTACGCGGAGCTACGATTTTCAGAGTTCTTGGAGGACGGCTGTTTTGTTGCAATGGAGGAGAAGCCGAGAAGAAGAGACCGGATCATTAAGGCGGAGCCTGCCGTGTAATAACCCGTGGTGGACACACTATATTATTGAATGACGTCATCGCTATCACAATGGCTGATTATACCTACTCACAAGATCTTTCAACGATCTGATACTTGGGATTTTTGGAATTAATATGAAAATCAAAAATGCGAACGAAAACCAAGAGTTGATGAGGATAAATGTTGCTCATCGTGTCACAATATAAGGACACCAACGAATGTCGTTATCGTCGTTCAGCGATAGAGGGCTACCGACATGGAAAGTGGCGATAATGCATTTCCATTGTGTTGTGTATGCTGGCGATAACGAGACATAAATAACAATATCAGTAATGTTTTGTTATTTGTGATAAGGCCACCATTTCGAGGCAGTGTGATAAGCTTTCCCTATACACTAACCCATGTCATGCAGGTTCGCACAGCCCCCATCGTACGGGAAACCGCGTTCTAACAGTTTAAAATTTTCCAATGAACATTATTGCATTTCACAAATACTCGGCAAAATAGCAAATTGATGGATTTACCTACTATATGTTCAGCGGATCAAAGGCTGCGGGGCCTGTTACATGATCTATATTATAGTTACTTATATAGGTTACGTAATAGTTTATTACATGCAGAGACGGGAAATGTATCATTTCTGCTGAGGGCAAAGAGATTCTCCAGACGGAGTCCAAAGCTTCTAGAGTATTTATACTATCAACTAAAATGTATCTAGCTAACAATAAGGGGATAACAGATGTTCAAGAGTTGAAATTTGAAAATCAATTTTTTTGTTAGAACTTCCAGATCGGCCGATCAATTTCGCTGGAATTTGGTTCAGGTAATATAAATTAATCTACTCATTGTTTGGTTAGAATCACTGTTATTGAATTTTTTCTCCTAAAACTATACCATTTCTTTATTTTCCCGTGGAGTAGGTTCTAGGTTATGACTTACGAGTCACTTCCTTAGTGAGTGGTTTTGAGTAAAAACTTTCAGCAATGCTCCTGACAGAGATGTTTAGCTAAAGCTGGGTCAAACATGATTTGCCTCGTAATCAATTTATGACTTCCAGCTGAATATTTGTAAATAGGACACAGCGAGAACTTTCCGAACTTCTGCTCATATACAAGTGAGTTAGCAATAAGCCCTAGGCCTTAGTGATCTGTTCCAAAAAACTACTTCGCGTAGATTTTTACTTTATACTTTGCAATATTTGGAAACTTCATCAAGTAGACGCAAAATTAGGAGAACGGATCGGATCGAGTACTTGTTGCAGCTAAATTCAGTATTCGGCGCATCCACCATTCGTAAAGGTCTCTGGTTTGATTGTCTGTTGAAGTCTTTTTGATCTTTGCACCTGTGTACAATGATCATGCCAAGATATCTATTGGCTATCCATGAACTATGAAAAACCGTGAATCGCAAGAGGAATGAAAGTTCAAACTTGAAAGGGTCTATCCCATTGTGAACAAAAATCGTTTTGGCTATGGCATAAAACATTTTGCTGACGGTTAAAGTTTCTCCAACACTCCTAAGCTCAACGCCACACTGGTCAGATTTTTTTGAAACTTTGCAATCGTGTTTTCATTCAGCCCCAAAACCACTAGATAAAATTTTTAGGCAACCAGTTATACACTATGAGAAACAGGAGTTCTTGATAATATGTCAATTTGTATACAACTGGTTGCCTTAGCACTACCTCACGTGGTTCTTGAAATTTAATGAAGAGCCGACAGTATGAAGAAACTATCTTGCATCAAGTTTTTACCTGCAGTTTTTCTTTAGAAAAAAAACTTTGTAAATTTCCCATCTTTTGTGTAAGGAAGGTATATTGTGCACTTTTTTGTCCCTCTTCCATCACAACTTACGACTCTTGAGATGCAAAACAGGTCATGAAGTCGCATGATTCCATGATTTTTTTGGTGATTCGCCAAAATCATCAGTTTCAGACGCCAGAACACTTTTCAATGTATTTTCTCAATTTTTGTTCTCTCCACTTGTGTTGTAATAGTTGAGACTTCACAGTTCTAATGGAGATATCCGAGTTACTTCGTTATTTTTTCATCCAAGTTCGCATAATTTCAGGCCCTACCTTACCAGGCCAAAGATCAGCAAAGCTAACCACGCTGCAACAGAAATAGAAAGATTCTGGATGATAGAGCTTTTGAGATTTAGCGAGACAAGATATGTAGAATGGACAGGGCAAAATGAGACTAAGCAATGGAGAAACTGTTAGGTATATATACTCTGGAAACACTGAATATGCTGCAAAACATGAGAGAGGAGTAAAGTGTTCATAGTGTACAAGTTGCATATTATGGTGCACAAGGATGCGATATGAACAACATGCATGTTATGAACAACATGCATGTTATGATGTTCATGCATGTTATGATGTCCATGCATGTTCAACATGCTGAGAGATGTGAAAGCCAAGTTGAAAACCAACAGTGA